>JAJEJO010000092.1:243729-499669 GCA_020662805.1 Glaucomys volans | reverse complement strand
ATGAGCCAAAATTCATACAAGTTACAAAAATAAAACCAAATTCGGGTAATTTCTTCAAATTAGTAATGACCTTTGTGGAGAGTGAGGGGGATTGAACCCAGAGCCTTGCATATGTTAAGCATGGGCTCTTCTACTGAGCTACATCCTCAGCCTGATATTCTATTTCTAAAAGAGCAAGAAATCTTAGACTATTCAGTGTATATAACAAAGAGTGAAAATTGTTCTTCAACTATCAGCTATGAGCAATTAAAGACATTAAAGAGTAAAAGATAAAGTCAATAAATAGATGAAGAGATAGAGTAGCAGGATGAATGAATAAGAAGTAATATTCTATCACAGTTATAGTTTTGAAGTATATAAACTATATTAAACTTTACTCTTTAACATGCTTTAATCCTCAGTTCCATTTATACTGTTGTGATAACAATTTCCTTTTTTGAAGATCGTATAGTATTCCATTATGTATATGTACCACATTTTCTTTATTCATTCACCCTCTGATGAACATTTACGTGGGTTTTATTTCTTCACAATTGTGATAGTTCTGCAATGAACATGGGAGGACAGATACCTCTGCAAAATCCTGATTTCATTTCCTTTGGATCCACTCTCAGAAATGGGATTTAGCTGGATCATGCAGTAAGTCAATTTTTACTTTAGTTTTTTTTTTTTTGAGGAACTTCCATACTGTAGTAGGTGAGCAAACTAGGCACAAAAAAACAAATACTGTATGATCTCGCTTATGTATGGAATCTAAAAAAAAAATAACAAAAACAAAACAAAACGGAAATCTCATCAAAAAGATAATAGACATCTAGTTACCTAGAGGCCTTAGGAGTGAAGGGTGAGAGATGGAAAAAGACAAATGTTGCTCAAAAGGATGAAGATCTCACTTAGCCCGGAGGACTGAGTTTCAGAGTTCTATTGTTCTGCATGGTGACCACAGTTAATAAAAATATATTATATCCTTCAAAATTGCTTAAAGGATAGATTTCAATTTTCTCACCACATTGTTAATAGGTGATGGATATGTTAATTAGGTTGTTTGAATCTCTCTGCAACATATACACAGCTGAAAAATCACATTGTGCTTCCTAAATAGACACAATTATTATTTTCCAATTAAAAATAATTAAACATAATTTTGAAAACATTTTAACCTTATCTTGATTTCTTACATTCTGATAGTCTCAAAGCCCTCTTTTCCCAACCTTCAACAGATAAAAATTTTCAGCTTTCTGTTGTGAAAATAGAGAAGCCTTTAAATCTCTGTGAGGAGTGGTTCTGTTTTCATAGAGTAACACCCCTATCTGCTGGCCTTCTGAAATATTGCCACTGCAGAAAAAAGGAGTTTGTGAAGCTGAAGCAATATGGCTGTAACTCCCACCCACCCCCATCCAAAGCCAGCCAGGTCCACAGACAGGAGTGTGTCAGTCTCTAATCCATAGTCTCCTTCCCTGCCCTGATGAACCCTTACCCTTCTAGGGTCTTGGATGCTCTTGCCACTTCACACAGCTGTTAGCATGGATCACATGCTGCCTTGGAATTATCCTGCAGGGCAGATTGGTTTTCCTCTTTGAGCACAGGAATAGAGCTCTTCTTATCATTGGGTCCCAAATGCCATCACAGTGCCTGACATGTTAAAACCTCATTAAAACTTTGGCCTGAACAGAAATTTCATATAAAGTTGTTTAAAATTATGCATTAACTACCTGATGAGACTTCACCTTGTGTCATAGCTTGTTTTGTAAAATAAACATTGTCTCTTTTTATGATTTTCTTTAAGCAGCTTTTAAACAGAGATACAAATGCATTTTCTCATAATGCCAGCGGTCTTGCTTTAATCCTTGAGCAGTAAAACTTTTTTTAAATGACAGCGAATGTTTATGTGAAATCTTGATCACTTGATTGTCAATGGTTAAGAGAAAGCAGTGATGTCTCACGCCAAATGCTATTTCAAGAACAATGAGTAAGTAATTACATTGAGGGAAGCTCCCTTACTTTTTTAATGGGATTAGCAGAAGAGCTATCATGTCAAGTGCCAATTACAACATGGCTGCAGAGATCCTAAGTAATATGGCCAAAGTGGCCCAGAGTCAGGACAGGACCATGTAGCTCCCTCTTCTTGCTTAGGATATCCAAGAGTTGGTACTTCCTGCTTGCATCATATGAACTCTTTAGAAAGCAACATTGAGACTAAAACATTATATGCCAGTGTTATATGCCAACATGTGAGAACATTATATGCACATGAAATCTCTGTCCACATGGGACCATTTTCTATGGGACAAGGAAATCTTAGGTCTATTAGCCACAATCTTCAGGGTCCATTAGTTGTTTCCATTGCTACTATTTGGAATTTAGATGATTCTGCAACAGCTTTTTTATGGATGGAGTGGCAGTTCACCTTGTGTCATCAATACTGTCCCACTGGCTCCACAGGCTGCTTTGAAGAGGCAGACAAGCTGATGTTACTCAGTAATCTTCAGAGTTTCCAAAGTGGGGGACACTAACAATTTATTCAAGTTGTTTCTTTTTGTAAATCCACTAGTTTGAAAGCCCCTCCATGTTATTTAGTCCAGCCTCTCCCCTTTAGCTCTGGGGAAACTGAATCTCCCAGAGAAGTGACTTGCTCAAGATCTCACAGACAATGGCAGAGAAAGACTGCAATTGTAGTTAATTATTTCCAGCCCTGTGCTCATTCCTTTGATTGCAGCTGGATAGTCAGCTCTCTTCATATTTTATTATAGCTAATATTATTATACAAATACAGTACCTAACTTCTATTGAGCACTTACTGTTTCAACATTATCTCATGTTTAAATCCACTCCTTGGACTGGGCGTGTAGCTCCATTGCAGAGTGTTTGCTTAGCATATGAAAGACCCTCACTTCCATTTTCAGAACTGCAAAACAAAGCAAGCAAAACAAAAAAAAACTGAGCAGAGCCCAGTGGCACACACCTGTAATGCCAGTTTTTTGGGGGAGGCTGAGGCAGGAGGATTACAAGTTGGAGGCCACACGCTGCAACTTAGTGAGACCCTGTCTCAAAAAATAAAAGGGCTGAGGATGTAGTTCAGTGGTAGAGTGCTCCTGGGTTCAGTCCCCAGTACTGGTGGGGGGCTGAATCTTCTTTGTTTTTAAAACAAAGAGTAAACCAATAATAACTCATTCATATTCTCTCTCTCTCATATTCTCTCTCATATTCTCTCTCTCTCTCTCTCTCTCTCTCTCTCTCTCTCTCTTTTCCTTTTCTTCTCTGTCTCCCTTCCCCCTTCTTCCAGCCAAGAGAAAAAATATGAAAACCTGAACTAACATTGATTTTATCACCCAGTGGTGGCTCCTTTTGGAACTTGGCTATCTGGGGTCTTCTGTTCAGACCTTGCAAAATTTTCCCTCTCAGTCAACTATCTCCCCAGTTGGTATTACATCTTATCAATAAGAGAACAAATCCTAACCTTTAAAATATATCCAAATTGTCCTTTGATCTGAGTTTTAAATCTCTGGATAAAATGTACTCAAATAACCAAATTATTCATTTATTTTTTTCCTCATATAGTGTCCCTTTATTTCATTTTCCCTTAATAAATATCTCTCCTATCCCCTGTAATTTCCATCTCTGCTTTTGAACAGCTTGATAGAGGAGCCTTTTTTTACAAGCACAATGGCCTTGGCCTTTCTAGGGAAGACAAAGGGCTAAATTAAAGGCACAGCTGGTAACTTGCCACTGGCTGGGGTGGAGAGACCTAGTTAGTATGCATTCATTTACCTCTGCCCAGTTGGCTGGCTTGTATCCCTCTCCTTTCTCTTGCCCTGAAGGCTGGAAGTAAAGAATAACTAGGTTCTTCATTGTACTTCCAGCAGCTGGGGCTCTAAGCAATTGCCCGGATTTGTCTCCACTTGGACAAAGGTGCGTGAACCCCAAACCAGGATCTCAAGAGCAAAGGAAATCCAGAATGTAAGCATCAAGTTTCAATTCCACTTGCATAATTCCTTCTTGCTTATACATACCATACCTCATTTTCTACTTCTGTATATGTGTGATCTTGTTTTGGGAGATAATTCATGTTTTGAGTGTATTATTACAACTCAGTATAGTCTGAGAGAACTCCTTCATTTGTTCCTCCATTTGTACAATATTTAGTATGTTCTAGGCACTATGCTAAACCCTTGTATAGTCAAAAATGAATCAAGAAGTCCCTGACCTGGAGAAGTTCTTGTTTCTTTGGAGCAATAGATAGTTAATCAGGTTTTGATGCAATGCGGTAAATGCAGTGATAAAAGGTACAAAGATGAGAAATGGTTAAGCTACTGCATTTTGATAACTTAGGGGTGTGTGTGTGTGTGTGTGTGTGTGTGTGGGTGTGTGTGTTATAAAAGGAAAATGAAAGTTTCTGAGAATGTTTAGATGATCTCTTGGCCTCTTCCCTTCCCTTCAGCCACTGTTCCTTTCAGACTGCTTTAGAACAACCATATTTTTTTAAATTTATTTGTTTTGATTCATTGTACACAAATGGGGTACAGCTGTTGTTTCTCTGGTTGTACATGAAGTAGAGTCACACCATCCATGCGATCATTCATGTCCATAAGGTAACAACCATATTTTATAGGAGTGATGATCTATCCCAAGATAGGCTCACTAAGAGATGGAAAAATCAGCTGCGTATTAGAAAATTTTTGTTACTATTTCAGAAAATGTTCAGCTGTCTTCTTGACACTCTAAAATATTAGAGCCACACTTTCCTGGGTCCCTGGACAACATTTACAGTTTAGAAAATACAGGATGAGGTCTGTTATGAATCTCCATTTATTTAAAATTTGCATTGTTGGCAGCCTGATTTCATTCAGTCCTGACCTAAGGACTTACAGATCCTGGAATCTGACATACAAATATTGACTAGGGCAAGGAAGGAGACTGCTTCTGGAAACTCCATGGTCTCAGAATTGAGTCATAACATAAAGGAACCCCAAATAAAAGAAACTAGTGAAAAAAAAAGCAGAAAATGCTTTCAAAACTTTACTAATATCAGAAAAACATGGAATTTTTGGGCCACCTAAAGCAGGTTAATCCTGTGAAGTTGGCATTATTACAGTGTTTATTGGATTTTAATTACTTAAATACTAGTAGAAAATAGACATGCATAGGGTATGTCAGCCACTCAGTATCCTTCCCTTAAGACAACCACCAGGATCAATTTCTTGCATATCTTCTTAAAGATATTCTATATATCTGCAAACCTGTGTATATGATGGAACTGTGGTAATAATTTTTCCTAAGGCTACCCAGTTGTCCAAATATCTATTATGAAAGAAACCACATGCTCTTCAGTGATATAAAATAATAATTTTATCAAATATAAAATTCTCACATATATTTGCATCTATTTCCAGATTCTACCCATTTCATCAGCATTACTGTAAGTTCATGTGCTACATTGTCTTAATTACTGAAGATAGATTGATTATGCATTTGAACATATTCCAAGTGCAATCCCCTTCATTATTTTTTCCCCAGAAATGTTAGGCTGTTTTGAAGGGTTCATTGTTATATATTTATATCATTTGGCAATTCTTTTCTAGATTAATAGAAACCTGACCAAGAATATTATTGCATCCCCTTGGCTCCCCTGCAACTGTGAGTTCATAGGGCAGGTGCTTGGTAAATGTGACCAACTTCAAATTTTAATTGAGTTAAATATAGAAAGGTAAATGTTCATTGTGATAATCTTGAGAATTGATATAAATGTTTTCTGAATCAAACAGCAGGCCTTGTTGTACTTCTGGCCATGACCTTGGTTAAGTTACTTCACCTCTCCAAGTCTCGGTTTCATTATTAGAAAAAAGAATTTTTAAAAGTCTATGACACAAGGGCTGGGGATATAGCTCAGTTGGTAGAGTGCCTGTATCACATGCACAGGGCCCTGGGTTCTAATCCCCAGCACCGCAAAAAAAAAAAAAAAGAAAAGAAAAAAAGTCTATGACACAACAACCAAGCAATTAGTAAAAGGAACTAACCAACAAAAGAAGTTCCCAGGAAAAAGGTTTATGGTCTTCAGAATATTGGGATTACAATTCATTAATTCCAGTAAATTGTTTCATTTCTCTTTCATGCTTCTGATAAAAAGTGTCATATAGTTAACACTTTCTAACACTTGCTGACTTCCTGTTTTAATAGACTTGAAGTTTGGGAAACACAGGATTATGTGATTGAGGCAGAGACTGGTAGGTGTTCATGGAACCCATTTCCATTTATTGGACCCACAGGGAGATTACATTTTCCAGCCTCCCTCTCATAAAGTTGGGACTAGGTGACTGAGTTCTAGTCCATGAAATGTGGGTGGGAGGGTTACCTGCCACTTCCTGGTCTGGCTACCAAAACATCCCATGAGTTCCTCTGTTCATTCTCCCTTCTCCTGTCAAACAGTTGCAAAGCATCCAGTAGAACTCTGAGGCTGTAGAGGACAGCAAAACCAATAGCTGCAAGGAACCTGAATCCCTGAGTTCCTATTTGGAGAAGATTTGCCTCAGAGAGCTTCTGGGCATTTCTGAGACATATCTATTTGCACAAAAGAAACATGAGATTTAGGAATTAACTAAAACAGTTAATGAACTATTAGTCAACTCAATTAGCACAGTGATCTATGACTTTGGTACACAGCACAATGACTTGTGAATAGTGGGTTCTTAGTAAATGTTTGTTGAGGCAGTTATATTTGTCCTCATTTTAGTCTGTCTTTATTCACAATTTTCAGTTGCCAATGTTTTTAGGTATAGGGTTGAGGTTTTAGCATAAAGCCCAACCCATGTTTTGTGACACATTAGCTCCAGGAATTTTAGATGATCTTAACATTTGCAAAATAAAATTTGTTTTAATTACTGTTTTTAAAAGTATGTCCTATAATACTTTTAGAATCAAGGTGGTGAGATTGAAAATAGGAGACCCAGTTGCCCAAAAGATTGGGAATCTCTGCCTTATAATAGGGTGATCTGTTCAACATTTTCCTAAGGTTTCAAAGACAAATGATTTAGAGTCTACACTTGACAAGACTATCCTCTACCTCCAGAGGGAACTCTTTTTCACCCTTGTAGATGTGATAGCTCTTTGTACACTATACAATAACAACAGCAGCAAGCCTCAGAGGTGGGGTTTTCCTTAGGTATTGTATTCTAGGTCTTAGAACTTTCATATTCAGGAAACTCCTCTTTGGGGAGGATCAAATAAAATAGTATATGTTAAAGCCCTTTGTAAAACATTAAAGTACTATACAACTATAACATTATTGTTAACCATTGTTCTGCCATTAAAGCCTATTTCCTCCTCTTTTGCCCTCTTAATCAGGTAACATAATTTTCTTTACTGATCAGCCACTTAAAAGAACAGCACTTGAAAGGCAAATGAGAAATATCTACATTGCAGATGTAAATATCCAAGTACTTAGGTTTGATGAGTGTTATGTTCCTAAAATAAGTGCTATAAGTTAAAATGGAAAAAAACCAAGGCTAATTTTTGTATGAAAAATTTGCTATTGGAGGTAGTATGGTGGAATAATTTCCTAATTCTGATCTGCATTTTTCTTATCATTAAAATGAAGGAAATAATAATACTTATCTGGTAGTACTATTGCTGTTAAGTGAGATAATATATATAACACACAGGAAACAATATCTGGTACCTAGTACTCAACAAACTAGCTCCACTATCCTTTTTCTCCATGACTAGCCCATATTCATCAAATCTAGCATAAAAATAACACAAACAAAAGGTCTGACCCTTTTTTCAGATAATCATTTCCTTATTAAGGTTCCTATACATGTGATATAAAACTTAAGTTCATATGTTTTTGTCTTGTTTAACAGTTTCATCCGTGAATCTAGGATCAGTGAGGAAAATATATTTCTCTTCCCCTATCCTATAGACTGAATATTTTGAATCCCTCCAGATTTCATATTTTGAAGCATTAATTCCCAAAGTGGTAGAATTTGCAGGTGGGACCTTTGGAAGGTAATCAGGCTTACATAAGGTTATGGGGGAAACCCTATGATAAGATTAGTGTCCTTAGAGAAGGGGACAAGAGATCTTTCTTTCTCTCTCCACAGTACACACCAAGGAAAGGCCATGTGCAGACATAAGAAGGCTATCCATGAATGAGAGAGTGCCCTCACCAGACATCAAATCTGCTAGTCTTGATCTTAGATTTTTCAGTCCCCAGACATGTGGGAAATAAATGTTTTGATTAAGACACCTGTGTTTTCTCCAGCATCTATTCCTTTCCTCCATGATGGTGGAACACTATCTCTTTTTCCTTCTAAAGTTATTTCTTTACCCAGCTGATTGTCATCTTCTTCATCCTCTCTCTCACTCACTCACCTATTGCAAGTACCTTCTACCTTTCTTTTCCTACTGGCCTCTTACCAGTGGCATCAAAACATGTTCAAGTCATTCAAGTCTTTAAAAACAAATCAATAAGCAAAATTGTACTGAGCTTGAATCCCCTTCTACTTTCATCTTAGTTCTTTATCCCCATTCACAACTAAACCTCCTGAGAGTGGTATCCCCTCAGTGTTCTTTGGAGATGCTCTCCCTTAAGTAACAGCCAGTCTCATTGTTAGTAAACCTTGGGAACACTTTTAAGTCTGCATCTTACTTAATCTTCCTGCATCATCAGTGAATCCTGACCACTTCCTTCTGGAAATTCTCTTTCCTTGGTCTTCTATGATACCACTTTTCCTGTGTTTCTTCCTTCATCTCTTCTTTTTTGTCTTTGGATAGCTATCTTTATCTGGCTGTTACCTAAATAGCTATACTTCTTGGGAATCTATTTAGATCTGTTCTCATTGGAAACACTCCATTAGGACAAACTCACCTGCTCTTGTGACTGATAAATCTTCAAATTAGTATCTTCATCAGATATATTGAGTTCCAGGCCCATACATTTAATCATCTGTTGAAAAATTACCCTGAAAATCTGATAGACACCCACCTCAACATGTACAAAATTGAACGCATCGCCCAACTCCCAACCTTCCCCCAAACTCCTGTGTTCCCAGTTGCCTATTTCAGGATGTTTCGGTCAGGATTGTTGCTTCTCTTTCTTTCACCCTAGCAATTTCTTCAACAAGTCTGATACTTTTACCTGAAGTGATCAAGAGCAGGTGTGTGCTTCCAGTGGCAGGATCTTAGGGAGGTTACTTATTCTCTCTGAGCCTCAATTTCTTTGCAGTGACTACTTTAGTGTTGTCATATGGATCAAGTGAGATAATGCAATTGTTATTAATTGTATCCTTTGGATCTTTGCGATGGTCTGAGTATTTGTGTCCCCCCACCCAAATTCATATGTTGAAACCCAATCAAGGCAATGGTATTAAGTGGTGGGGACTTTGGGAGGTTAATAAATCATAAGGATTGAGCCTTCACGAATGGGATTAGTGCCCTTATAAAAGAGACCTCAGAAAACTGCATTGTCCTTTCTACCATGTGAGGACACAATAAGAGAGTACCATCTATGAACCAGGAAATGCGTCCTCATTAGGCACTGAATCTTCTGGCACCTTGATCTTGGACTTCTCAACTTCCAAGATGGGATAAATAAATTTCTATTGTTTATAACCTATTTGGTTTATAAATATTTTGTTCCAGCAGCCCAAATGGACAAAGACAATCTCTTTAACTTCTATACTTCTCTTTATCCTTCACTGTGACTTTTCTTGTTTAGTCTTCCTCCATTTCTCAATTGAACTACTACAATAGCCCCCTATCTGATCACTCTGTCTCCATTCTAGTTCCCTAGCAATCCATCTTCCATGCTATAGCCAGAAGATATTTTTGAAAAGCAAATTTTATTCTCTTCCCTGATGAAAGCTATTCAATGACTCACCATTGCCCTCAGGACAAAGTTCAAACTCTTTAACTTCTCTCCTTTCATGTCTAAATCCATCACCCCTTTGTCCTATATCAGGGACTTTTCATATCCTTTAAGTAAACTACTTTTCTTTACTCTTTATCTTTCCTTGGCTTGAGTTCTTAATGATGTTTCAGATCTCAGTTTGGATATCACTTCCTTCCTGGCCATTGAGACTATATTAGGCACCTTTCTATGCTCCCATAGAACCTTGGAGCCATCCACTCCTATGTCCACCTATGCCATTGAATTAGCAGGGCCTATTTCTATGACTGTCTCTCTAAAACTATCAGTTCCTGAAGGGAGAAATTTATTTATCCCAGTCTTGGAGACTGGAAAGTCCAAGGCCAAGGTACCAGGAGATTCAGTGTCTGGTGAGGACCTGTTTCCCACTCCATAGATGGCACCCTCTCACTCTGAACTCACATGGTGGAAAGGGCAGGGCACTTCTAAGTCTCCTTCAGCACTGCATTCTCAGAACTTCCTACAGCTCCTGGCTTATCCTGAATGTTCAATAAATATTTGCTGGATAAATAAAAATATCTTTTTTTCAATAGTCCAATTTTATCTAGAAATAATGTCATATAATTCAAGTATAAATTGTATACTTTTTCACCTTAAAGCTTTCTAAAATATATGTAAATCAATGTAAGAAGGCAACATAAAAATGATGTTCCTTTCTCTCCTGAGGAATTTTAGCCATTGGTCACCAGCTCTCAACTCTGCAACCCCCTGTACACAGACAAATTTTTTGATCTAATTGTAAATATCAGGTACTTAATGACATAACTTTGATCCCTAGCGTACTACCAAGGGAGCACTGTCATTTGAAATGCAGAGTCATATGTACTTTGTTGTTTCAGAGTACATTTTAGACAAAAAGTCATGACCACATCTTTTGTGCACTGTCTATTGTTGGACTATTGCAAGACAAGCCCTGGGTGTAATTTACTGACTCCTGGAAGAGAAATCAGTAAAGTACTACAAGGTGGAGACTGGCTAGAATGTCCCCTTGCATGAGGAAGAAAAGACTGATTGGTTCCATCTCTATGCTTGGGTCACTGCAATGCTATTGGGGAGGGTGGTATGCTCCTTGACTTATGATGATGTTCTAATGAATCCATCATAAGTTGAAAATATCCTAAGTTGAAAATGCATTTAATCCACTTAACCTACCAAACAGCATAGCTTAGCAACACAGTACACTATGTTCCACAGTTTACCCTCATGGTCACTGGATTGACTGGAAGCTGCCAATATCATCAGAGAGGAATGTATTGCATACAGATCAAAATTCAAAATTCAATGTGTGGTTTCTACTGAATGTATATTGCTTTTGCGTCATTGTAAAGTTAAAAAATGTAAATGACACTCTCACAGGTTGGAGACCTTCTGTATATTTGGATGACTTTTTCTGTCTCTCCACTATCCCCTGGAAAAAAGTTTTCCTACTACATTGGAAATAGGAAAAATACACCAAGATCCAAGATTTTACAGGCAAGTTAGTGAAATTGGACATGTTGGTGATATTTCATGCTTAGAATATTTCCGCAAAACTTGGCAAATGATTTTTTTCTATTGTGACTCTATTTTGTATATTAAATCTCTTAAAAATAATATGTGAGACACTGACTGTGGCCAAGAAGTGAAAGAATCTTGGCCACATTACAGAAAAGGGCCACCCAGTCTAGATTTGGATCTGAACTGGACAGATGGAGTGTATGAATCCCCAGGCCCAGCCAGTTGGCATACACAGGCTGAGCTGTAAATATAGACAGCTGAGAAGGGTGTGTGTGTGTGTGTGTATGTGTGTGTGTGTAGAGAAAAATATATGCTGATATAGAGATACATGGTCAGCTATCATTTCAAAAGTCAAGCCCTCAATTCTTTCAATAAGCATTGTATGCTTTCTGTGTAATGTGCTAAGTACTGAATTTCCTTCAGTAATGATCTCATATATATAACCAGAATAATAGTAATTGTGAATTTGTGGAGATGTGCATGTCTGTGTATGTATGCTGAAAATTGACAACTGGTGGGCAAATGGGAAAACTCTTGCAACAATTTGAGAATATATCCAAATGGATGTCAGACAGTGCCTCCCTCATCCCTTCTTCTACTTAAGGGTGATAAAGTCAGGTCGGAAAGAATGCTCATCTTACTTTCAATCTCATATCCAAGTTAGAATTCATGTCATGAACTACTCAAGTTAATTTCATGAAAAAGTACCACTTGCTTCAAAACAATTCAGAAAACCAGGAACTCAGCAACTGTGGAATCTCCCTTCTTCGTTCCTATCCTTTGCAGCATCACAGACACAACAAAGCAGTGGGAAATAAGTCATAGGAAAGACCCGTGTTCTTGGGGAAGTGAGTCCAATCTATGAACCAGTGGAGGATGTGCTGCATCCTGGTGAGATTCTTTTTAGCCTTAGAGAAAAATATTATATTTTCTTCTGGAAAGAAGATTGGAGCTTAACACTACTGGAAACAGGGTTTCACACGACTTTGTAAGCTCATAACATAGTGGGACTAGTATTCAAGAAAATATGGAACTGCTATACACTATACCTTCTTTTTTCAAAAAATATATTGGTTTATTAATTTTTAAAATATGATAGTATTAATAGTATGAAAAGTATTCTCTTTGAATATATAATTTCTATAGGTGGTACTATAAGTGGTTAATATGTTAACCCTATGTTTTCAAATATAGTAATGTTTCTGACCTTTTCTACATTTTTAATTTTAATTGGCACAAAAGTATATATTTACGGAAAAATGCAATATTTTGATACCTGTATACCTTGTATAATGATCAAAGTAGGGTCATAAGCATATCTATCATCTCAGACATTTATCATTTCTTTGTATTGATAACATTCAAAATCCTTTCTTCTATCTAGATATTTTGAAGTACACAATAAATTATTGTTAACCATTATTTATATCTTCCAAGCATGATTCTCCAATGTTCCCTTGAAGTTTTAGAATTCTGATGAACAAGGGCCTTTATGGCTTGACTCGGCTTCTGCTTAGCTGACTTGGAAAAGGCCTTCAGAGCCTGAGCCACTTGTGTAGCTTGGATCAGTGTTTCTTAGCAAAATTTCCTGATAAGAGATGGAATTTGATTTCATGGTTCATAAAACATTCATATTTTGCAAATTTTATAAAAACACATGAACATGTGAACACATTGCTAGGGCCTCTCCCATTGATGACTCCTGAACTACTTTAGCTTCGAATAAACTGCTGCTGTTTCCAGTGTTCCTAAAGATGGTCATACATTGAATAGGAAGGATGTGAGGATGGTGGAGAAAGGGGAATTGGTCATGACAGAGGTCAGTACATTAACAACAAACAAGGTGTTTAAGAAATGAGAAATTTTCATAGTCCATGAAGAAGCACTATATTTGGAAAATGTTGGAAGCAAGGTGGGCACTGCTCTCAGACAGTTCTGATTATTCTATTACATGTTTTTGTTTTCCTGGCCTAGTGTTGGGAATGCCTTTCTGTTTCTTTATAATGCTCTATGGATAAAAGTGGTGCAATCCAAGATGGCCACTTAAGAAAATCTGCATCATTGATGGAATAGCCAGACACTGTGTCCATCTCTGAGAGCTGCTCTCCTCCTAACCTCATAGATTCTACTTTTGAGTGTTGTTTGATTACCTAAAGGAGAGAAAATAGCTCATTACCTAAAGGTTATTGTTGACTGGCATTTTAAAGGGTTGGAGAATTTAATAGTGTTACATGAATTTGGATTCATGATGGCATTAAAATTGTGCCCTTTGGAAAGCTTGGGTGTAACCCTTGAGGTGACTATATACTTTTTTAAAGGTCAGTATTACACAAATCATAACACAGTAAGTAGTTAATTATTTTGGAAAACTAGGGAGAAATTTAAAATACATTTACTGAATGTGTAATCTGTGTGCTGCTGGGACCACTATTGCCTATATGAACAGGAGTTGTGTCGGGTTATTTAATTATGTAGCTTTAGTAGTAAGGACCAATTTCCAGAGACAATTTCCTTCTTGAAAGATTTCTAAAATATATGTAACTGTTTCTTAAAGGAAGCCTGCTGCATGGAAACCCAAACAAAATGGGAAACTTAGGGGATTATCAATGACAAGCTCAGTTATTCTTCCCTTAAAAAGAGTAGTCCTTGGCTTCCTTGAAATAACATAACTCTCTATTGTCATTCAAATTTGTTAGGAAGAGACTTCTTACAATTGTGGTCATGAATAGTCTGTGACTTGGGAAAGCCCCTCTGCACCTCTCTTAGCTCCAGTTATCTCTGGCAAAATGAAGATTACAAACTTTGAGACTGGTTGTTCTGGGGATTTAATGATATAATGTGTGGAAAAGTGACCAATGGAGTGACTCACATGTGATGTTTATTCCATCAGCATTTTTCAAAAGTGTTAATTTGGAATATTTCTTGTAAGGCAGATAGACTTGCTTCCTTGGGATACTTTGAATTATTTCATGGATGTATTTTTGTTGTTGTTTTAAGTTTACTAATGACAGTTATGGTTGTAAAAATGAAAACTCCACTTAGGCACATTTCAGTGCAAGTATTTGTAGTGAGTTACTTCAACGGCATTTTATGAAATCATTGATTAAAAATCATCTCCAAACACAATACTTTCAGATCACTAGATAGAACATACTTTTGATTGGGAGTTTCTAGTTTTTATTTTAGTTTTTGAGTAGCATGAATTAATTGTACATATTAATGTGTGATAGTTCAACAAATGCATACAGTGTGCACCAATCAAATCAGGATAACTAGTATTTCCATCTTCTTATCATTTCTTTATGTTTGGAGGCTTCATGTTCCTCTCTTCTAGATCTTCATAAAAAGATTTAATAGGTTATCATAAACTATAATCACTGTGCTGCAGAACACCAGAACTTGCTTTTTCTCACGGTACTTTGATACCCATTATCCAACCACCCTGCAGCATGAATTGTATTTCTGTGTGTCCTTAGTAAATTTTAGGTATTCTCAGATTGTTGCTCATTTAATTGTCTTGGACCAGACACTGAGTTTCTTAAGAGCAGAGGGAGTGTTTTAGTAATCTTTATAAACCCAGTACTAGCACATAATATGTTCTCAATAAATATGTGTCAAATTGACCATGAGTTCCTCTACTTAGCTTAAAGAAGACGTTGTTACTTTATTTTTCAGGTGTTGGTTCTCTCCTCATTTGCTACCTTTTCCCTAGGCAGTTCCCCAACTGTGGTAACCTGCTATTTTGTGACGATTCTCATATTTCCATCTCCACCTCCAACTTCTTCTCTGACCTTCAGAATGGATATTTTCTACTTGCAGCTCAAAGATACTTTGCACTGAACATGTCCTCCTCTTCAGTCCCAAATCAATTCCTTCCTCTGTCTTACACATCTCTGGAAAAGATGTCAACATCCATTCAAATATCCAGCCAGAAATCCTGGAGACATCATGACATCTTTATCCCTAATACCTTCCAGTTCAGCCACTAACTTCTGCCTATTTCTTTACCCATTTAGTTACTTTAATTTATCCTCTTTTTCTATTCCTATTGTCACTCAAAATCAAGTCACTATTATTTCTCACCTGTACTTTCCCCCTTTTTTCTTACTTATGGGCAATCTCATGTTTAATGTTTTCTTGTGTTGTTCCGCACCAAACAACAAAGGTCGGGTGTCCTCCCTGGGCCAGCCAGGGGGGAAAGCATGGGGTCGAGCAGGATGGTGAGTGTCCACGGCTGAAAAAACCCACACCAGCCGGGAGTCTGTCGAAGCAGAATCTCAGTTTTAATGAAGGAGTGGAACAGATATATAAGGGGGCGAGTGAGTGAGAAAAAAACAAAGAAGGGAGAGGAGATACCTGCAGGGCCAATCACCTTAAAGGTAAACAGCCCATGCAGTACACATCAAAGCCTGCAGGACAAAGGTCTCCTAAGATTTAATAGTGGCTACGAGCTGCTCACGTTCACGGAAGTCGAATGGGTCAATCCTAGGCCACCACCTTGGTGGTACCAGTAGTGAGGGGGGCTTATCCCCCGAGGGTGTTGTTGTTATTATGGTCGCCATTTTAAGGTGTGTTCCTACATTCTTGTAAACACTTTCAAACATACAGAAAGAACAGTGTAATGAATGTGTATGAATCTATCACTGAACTTAATCATTCTTAATACTTTCAATGTTTGCTTCATCTTTCTTTGCATTTTAAAGTAAATTACCAACATAAATACCTCAAAAAAAGTCTCTAAAAATTAAAGTTATTTTCCTATACCACCACAACACCATCATCACATCTAACAATAATTTGGCAGGGGTGGGAGTACCAGGGATTAAACTCATGGGCACTCAACCACTGAGCCACATCCCCAGTCTTACTCTGTATTTATTTAGAGACAGGGTCTCAATGAGTTGTTTAGTGCTTTACTTTTGCTGAGGCTGGCTATGAACTTGAAGTCCTCCTGCTCAACCTCTGGAGCTGGTGGGATTACAGGCATGTACCACCCAACCAGTATCATGACCAATAATTTAATAACATCTAATACTCAGTTCATATTCAAGCATCCCCAGTTGTCACCAAAATATCATGGAAATCTGATCAAGTGAGGAAGATCCCATTAAGGACCATCTATTGCATTTATAATTTATTTTCATTTGGAGCATTAGAATCTGGAACATGAGCCCTCCAAAAAACTCCACATTTTTTAACATTAGGATTATGAAAATAGCTAGTCATTTGTCCTGTAGAATATCTCCCTTTGGGGGATTTTTTTTCTGATCATTGCACTGGGATGTTCTTCAACTTGCTCCCCTAGCCTCAGCATTTTCTGCATTTAAAAGATTTAAAAGGTTTGATTGGATTCAGGGTAAATATTTTAGGTAAAAATCCTTGTTATGGACTGATTTGTTTCCCCTAAATTCGTATATTGAAGTCCCAACTCTCCACTACTTCAGACTGACTGTATTTGGAGCTAGGGTCTTTAAACAGGTGATTCCGTTAAAGTGAAGCCTTTAGGGTGGCCCCTAATTCAATCTGGCTGGTGTCTAGATAAGAAGGGGAGGACAAAACATACAAAGAAACACTAAGGATGGACAAGCAGAGGAAAGGCCGCATGAGGAAATAGCGAGAAGGTGGCTATCTGCAAGCCAAGGAGAGAAGCCTCAGAAGGCACCAAACCAGCTAGCACCTTGATCTCCAATTTTAGCCTCAGAACTGTGAGAAAATCATCTTTGGTTCTTAAAAAAAAATCGACTTTATAGTATTTTGCTGCAATAGTCGTAGCAAACTCACACAAACTTCATAGGTAAAGCTTTGTATGTTCTTGTTGCATGGCATCAGGGTGTCCCACACTTAGAGAGACCATTAATCATTTGACTAGAATCAATTGTTTTATTATCACTGAACTACCTCAACAGCCTTCTCAATCATCTTCTTCCTGTGGTTCTTGTTCTTAAAGTCACTACTAGTTTATACTGTGTCTTTGCATGAGTTAGAAAAAAGAACCCCCTTTAAGTAGACAAACCCCACATTCTGGGCATATGGGTTGACTGGAAGAGCTCAGCTGAACTACAGCCTCCACTTGCCCATCTGTAAGCCTCCACTGTGCACAAACAGCCTGCACAACTGTACATAACAGCCCTGCTTCCCCCGAATTCTCCTCAGCAGTATCAGCAACCATCTAATCATATCACTCACCTGCTTTAAGAAAATCTTTGAATTAAATTTCAACAGAAAAATGTTTAAATAACCTGCAAATCAGGTCTTGGTTTATCTACCACTATCCAACTTATCTTCTATCATTCTTGGCCTACTTCATTAACTCCTAACCCACTGTTCTTATAATTTTTCAACTGCACCATATCTTTCCATTTCTATCTGTTCTTCCCTCATCTTTTTTTTATCATTTGTTCTTTTTAGTTATACATGATAGCAGAATGCATTTTGGTTCATTGTACATAAATGGGGTACAACTTTCATTTCTCTGGTTGTACATGATGTAGAGTCACACCATTTGTGTCCGTCTCATTCCACCATCTTTCCTACCCACTGTCCCCACCCCTCCCCTCATTTCCTTCTGCAGAATCCAATGTTCCTCCCTTCTTCCATTACCTGCCCCCCATTATGTATTATCATCCACTTATCAGAGAAAACATTTGGCCTTTGGTTTTTTGGAATTGGCTTATCTCACTTAGTATGATATTCTCCAATTCCATCCATTTACAAAGGAGAGTTCTTCCCTCATCTTAAAGGTTCTTGCCACTCCTACCTCTTGGGGTCCTCATTCTTCAACCAGGTCTCTTTATTCTTCACCTGGGCCAGGTTAGGAGATTAGGTATCCTCAGCTCTCACAGTGCCATGTTTTTCTTCTGTAGCATTATCATAGCTAACACTAATAATTATGTGTGTCATGATTTATTTAACATTTCTTTTTCTAACTAGATTGTAAGCTCCAGAAAGACCAAAACATTGTGTGCATGTTGTTGTCATTTATATATAAATATATGTACATATATATATATTTTTAGTTGTAGGTGGACACAATATCTTTATTTTATTTTTATGTGGTGCTGAGGATGGAACCCAGGGCCTCCCATGTGCTAGGCAAGTGCTCTACCACTGAGCCACAACCCCAGCCCCCTGTTGTTGTCATTTTATCCTTATCCATTTACACTGCCTGAAACATGTTAACTCGGTGTTTGTTGAATGATTAATGAAAGAAAGTAACATGGCATAGTATACTTCAAAATGGGCATACCAGTGTGAATTGCACTGCATTATTGGGGGACACTGGGACAAAAAAGATGTGCATGGCACACAGTAGGTGCTCAGTAGAAGTGCCATAAAGCACCTAAACTATTCACAGATTTGGAGAGGTATTTTTAATGGGTGTATTAGTTCAAAGGTAGAAGATCATGAAAATACTAAGAGATCTAAAAATAATTTCCTATCATCACCTGTGGTATACCAATATTTGTTCTAAAGTCTTGTCATGTACATCCAAGGTATTTTCTTCTGGAAATAGAAGTTTCTATTTAAACACACACTCTTCTATGCAATTTCCAGGTTCTAGGAGGGTGGTTTATTTAAGGATCTCAGGAGCAGCCGTTATGTCTGTTGGCTCTTTCATGGTTGAAATAAGTTTTGAAAGATCAAGATTCCACTGTGTGTGTTGACATAATTAAAAAAAAATCCAGATGCCTAATAGTGGAGTATGAATCAAATTCCTTTCCTAAGGTGTGATAATAATCTTTGCGGTGTAGGTCAAAAACTTGTGAAGACTGGTGTTCTACTTAGCCCTTTCATCATTAGCATCTAATGGGATCTGTAAAATTCTAGGAGAGCTGGCCTGGGGGAGTCACAGCGGAGTAAGACTGATCTGAAAGCCTTTGTGAGGAGCCCTGAATCAAAGTTTGCAGTTGCCTGAGCTTTGAATCCCTCCCTCCAGTCGTCCAGTGATACCATGCTGGTGGCGTTGACCTCAGGGTCATTCTTTTTTAAACAATTATGTTTAATTTGTGAATGAGATTTCCAAATGCAAAAGCTCCCCTGCCTTCTTCTGCTTTCCTTCTGTGGAAGAATGTGTGAGTTTGCAGGCATCCTGTCTGAACTGTGCAGGGGGAAATTCTGATCAGGAGACAGTGTCCCACTTCCTGGATGGCTCTGAAAAAAAAAAATCAACTGATAACATCAAAGTAGGACTTGTAGCAATAGGGCTTCTTTTCTGAGTGTTGAAAATTGCCAAAGTGTCTAAGGTTATCATCTACTTTACTTCTAGGTTTTGTTTCTTTGACCAGATTGGGCTAAAAGTAAAACAGGAGGTGAAAGTCCTTACTTCTGTTTGTTAATCTTTCTTCTTCTATCTTTTTTTAAGCAGTCCTCTTTTCTTCCCCCCTCTCTTTTGCCTCAATAGGAAGAAAAAAAAGTTTTGTCAGCACTCCTGTTTCTTTTGTTGTTTTCTTTTTCTCAGAAGTCTTTTTCTGCTTTTATCCTAATCCCAGTCATGCATGAGAGAACAGTTGTTTGTCTGTTCTGCTAGTTTTGAATCAGTGGGACTCCCTCTTTGTTCTCTTTCTCTTCCAAACACAGAAAGGTAAAAGAGTAGAAATAGGGATTGGAACTCTAAAGAAGAGAAACCTATATTTATTTAGATTTACTCCATATTGGGGGCCATGGTAGTAATAGTTAAGGTGTTACAGTGAATAGAGTCCAGATCTCAGTTTCCTCACCTAGAACATTAGCTTTAACCGGTATCTCTGGAGACTGCGTTTTAAGCACGTGCTTCCCACTTCTGTGATTCTTAGAATCTGCTAAAATTCTTCCATGTACAGCAGTTGCCTTCCCACTTGGGTCTGACACTGCAGCAGTTGCTTTATGATTCAAATACCGCCTACCTGAGGCGGTGCCTGCCTGAGGTTTAGAATGGACTTCATGATCAGATCATTTTAAAATCACACAGGAAGATGTGCCTCTCTCTCTGCCTTTTACCAGAGCTCCAAAGAAGGCTAGGCAGCTTTTTCTATTTACATTTTGTATTTTTGCAATTTTATAAAGGCATTAAGAAGTGAGACTTGAACTTTGGATGAATACGTGAGGGCTTCATCCTTACAAAACAGCCCTTTCTGATGTGGTTATCCGACATGGGCTTGCTACGGGTTGTCATGGTGATAGTGTAGGCCTGAAAATGTTCACAGGCTCAAACTATGAAGTTTTTCAAAACTGTTTTGATTAATTTTTCCTCCACTCCAACTTCTCTCTCACTTCAACTGTTTTCTCTTTTGTTTCACACTTGATTTATGGCAGGTTGCTGTCATTTAAATAGATGTGCATTTTGAAATTCCTCCTTTCTTTGCTAATGCAAAGAAAAAAATAACCCATGCAAGTCATGCTCAAAGAGTTGGTTATTGTTGCTTGCTGGATTTCGACTCTCTGTGGTTGTCGGGCCTAATTCAAAGTAATTCAGGCTCCACAGTGGGGGCAGTGCATAGCTCCACAGGAAATTATGATAGCAAAAGTCTTCCTGTCGAGTTCTGCACTTGGCACTACAAAGTGCCTCGGGCTGCAGCTACCTGAATAGGGTTGAATTAGACCAGACAACCGCATCATCCCACTTCTTAATCTATTAGAGCGATATACAAGTGGCAATTGTTGATTGCAAAAATGGGATTAAGAGGCTCTTCAAGTGAATTGATTTTCTTGTGAGAACAAAAAGAGGAAAGAGAAGCCTTCGTTTGAATCACACAGCCAGAAAGTTTCATGAATGGGTTCCACTCCAAATGTTAGAATTAAAGCAATCAGTGAGTCCCCATGGGGTGTGCAGGTGAGGGAAATAAACTGCTGGAAAATAGGAAATCATGTGCAAAACCCAGCTTTCAGGCATCTGCATTGCAAGACTCCCCAGAATAAAGTTGCCCCTAGAAAGCTGCCTTATAATGTGACATAGACAAATGATTTGAGGTGGTTCCTCTTTGGCCTTGCACACTGGTGTGGGCTTCAGCCAGAGTTTGCTGGAGTCAGGTAAGTCACAGACATTTTTCATGGTACTGACTCTCATTTGCCCCTGATGACACTTTTCTCCCTCTCTGGTCAGCAGGACCTTGCTCTCTGTTGGAAAGTTTCCCTGTGGGTCAGGTCTCTTTGAATGCCTAAGTTTTTGCCTTTGAAGTGTCCTCTGATTTTTGACTTTGACTATTTTGGAAAATGCAAATAGATTCTCTGCCAGTTAGATTAAAATTATCTTTTGCCTTTTCCAGAGTGCCCTTTCGTTTGGAAGGACATCTCTCATAGTTATCTGGTTTCTGATGGCCAAATGGCATAGTCAAGCCTCTGCCGCAGGGTCATTGTACAGTCCTGGAAGATATCAGTTCTGTTGATCTAAACACTCAGGATGCTGCAAGCTGTAATAAACAACCTCAAGTGGATTGCAAACCTATTGGAATCCTGAAAGAAAACAGGATATACACATGAACTCCCATGTTCTAATTTCTAAAATGATCCTAAGGGTCATTCTAATGTTGGTTGATTCTATGGCATATCATGCATCACAAATGTATCTACAATGATCATTTATGTGGCAGCTTTAGCTGTCGAAAACTCCATGAGTGTGGAGAATAGAAATGACACACTGATGCCAGCTGGGGAAAAGAAACTGACCAGAGCAGATGGGGAAAGCCTCCCATTACCTCTGCCTTTAGGATCATGTCACAGACTAACCAGCAGCAAATAATTTGGAAAGCCCCAGCCCTTTGACAACACAATTGGCGACATGCAGTTGAAATGTGTTAGAAGAGGCTCCTGTTTGGGAAGATAAACATAACTCTAAGTGACAATGAATTCTCCACAGATCTGAGACTTCTCAGAAGAAAATCCTTGTCAATGAATGTAGGAAATGAAAGTGTCCGCCTTTCCCTCACCTATCAGTCTCAGGGGTTAGGAAAGGATGTGGTGATGGGGGAGGCCACCTTTGTTTACAAGCACAAAGGGGATCCTCTCTCCCATCTTCAAAGGTTGCTTCAAAGACCCTTTGGAGGAAAGTGGCACAATTTAGACATTTGACATTCTCTATGCATACTGATGCTGTGACTTCAAAAGCCCCATCGACCAAGCTGGTTAAGGAGGTGCTATTTATTTATTTATTTATTTATACATACCAGAGAATGTTTTCCAACCCTCTTGTTTTGTTTTGTTTTCTTAACCTGTGGAGTCAGTTGTCAAAGGCCAGATGAGAAACTACTTGATGGAGTTGTTACAGTGTTGAGTCTGAAAGGACTGCTGAGCCTTGTATCTCGAATCGCTGCGAGCACTACTTTTGGCTGTATTTTCCAAGGCAAGTTTGAGGGAAAGACACGAACAAAAGGGGACTAGAGCCAGGGGACCCCATATGGCCAGCAGCACATTGGCTCATGGTGTAGGTTTGTTCTGTCTTATTGCATCAGCTCATTCTATAGGCCTTACCTAGGCAGGTGGATTTTTTTTTTTAAAAGGGAAGCCCTTGTTTAGACAACGTTTGCATGGATGCTTTGAATAGACTCACAGTTTTGAGAAACTCTCCAAAGACGGAAGAAAGAACATGTGCATTTACATGAAAAAATAATTGATAGATTTCATGTCCTCCCTTCTCTGCATATTCAAGTAATTCTCTTTCTGGGTGTTATTTCCCTTGCAACAGCCTTTATTGAAAGCTTAATTCAGAGGAATCACAGTTAGTTAGGTCTTTTCTTTCCCTCTGGATTTTCTCTAAACCCCAAAAGCAGAGGCACTGGCCTGCATATAACATACCAAGTATGGAATACAGTAAGTAATAATTGGATATTTATCATAATGTTGCTTTCCCAGAACGCTATTCATTAACTGCCCCATATTTAATTATGCTGAAATTAGCACAGGGGTGTCTTTGGCTAGTGTATTTGCACATGTCATCAATTATGTCCTAATAAATTAATTTGCTTTTCAGGATTCACCAGAGGCACTGGTTGGGCCTCTGCACTCCTGCTTGACTGTTCTGACTTTGAACAGGTTTATTCAGCTGCTGTCTGCTAAGCCCTACAGAAAAGCACAATGGCTGCTGATCGGCCTTTTATGGTTTATTGGAAACTGGTGGTCCGCACTGCGGCTCTGGTCAGTGATTAACCCGCGAGAAAACAAACTACACAAGGCTAAGTTGATGTTGGAGGAGGAATGAGCTCACTTCATTAAGGCTTGAAGAGGAAACCTTTTCTCCTTCAGTGCTTGTTCAAAACTTTTCAGGTCTCTATTTAATCACGTAATTCTCTCTAAGTAGCAAGAGAAGCCTGCTGCACAGCAAGTGGTCTTTTGCCACATGACAACTTAGAAAGATAAATTATATATAAATATCTTCATGGTTTTGTGTGGGGAGGAAACCAATTTTAGTATTATTCTGTGAGACTAATTTACTTGTTTCTTTATTAAAAGAAATAGCTGGGTACACCCCATGCTACTTCATGTGCACAAACAGTGGTCCTCATATTTCTTCTGGGCTCTCTTTCTTTGATAGAGTTATTGAAAATTCAGGTGAAAGGTGCCTCCCTCCCTCCCTGTGATTCTAAACAAGGATTTGAAAGAGACTGTGGAGGAGGAGAGTGAGGGCAGGGCCTCTAATAATATAGATTATTGCAAAATTAGAAGAAAAGAAATCTCTTCCCAGCTACACTAGAAGGTAGAACAGGATCTGCATGACCTGGGTCTTTTTCAGGAAGTGCAGCATTTTGCAATAGCTTCTAATAGCTCTCTTTCTCTCAACCTTGACCTCCCAGGTCATGAATAAAAATTGTAGAAGACGTAGATGCTTCAGGTCAAGTTTTGATGTTTCCCTACTCTAGGGCGAGAGGCAGGGAGTCTTCATTGTCTTGAATTAAAGATGTAATATCTGAATGTCAAAGGATATTGGTAGTGCTTTCTCATTCTGCATTTAAGGCTGTAACTATTACTGTCGTAATTTGGGTAATATCTTGCCCTCTGTATTGGGATATTTTTCATATAGACATAAGGATAGATACTTCATAGTCCACCTGCACACACACACATGCATGCACTCTTAAGACATTGGTATGGGAAGACGTTCGATTAATCAAAAGAATCCACAATGAATCAGTAGATTGCATATCAAGGAGATAAGTTTCACAAAATCACCACTATCATCATCAGGTATGTGCTGATCTTCAGAAAACTTATAGACACATAAAATATAAGACTAAACCAAGCTGAAAGGAGAGGAAGGATTCTACTGTGCCAGAAGCCAGAGCCTTAGAGTTCAGCATTACTGGCTTCTCTGCTGGTTGCCCTTAACTGGGACTTTATTCATAACCTTTCCATAATCACTGATTTGCACCCTGATTACAATGTCTGCCAGCAGGACCAAGACTCCAAATTCATGATTTCTTCCATTCTCCACCATTTTATTTGCATCTTCTCCTCTTCTTTCCATGTTCCCCCCTCTACCTCCACTAACTTTTGTGGCAGTGAGAAGGTTTTTACAAACCTCTCTGGCATTTTTGGCAGAATAAAATTTCTGGCTTGGGCCCCATCTAAATAATCTTGCTCCATCACCTTATACAGTGACTCCATTATTATCTTTCCCCATCACTTTTCAGTAGCAACCAATCTGACACTGTCCACTTGCTGATTTTTTGGGATATTCCCATTTAACTGTTAAATTCTCTCTTATACCAATGTTATTGCCCCTCAAACTGTAATGTACACCCAAAGTTACCTGGGGAATCTTATGAAAATACAGATTCTGATTCTAGAGGTCTGGGGCAAGAGCTGGGATTCTGTATTTCTAATGAGTTCCCAGGGGATGCTGATGCCACTGCCCTTTAAGACTGGATTTTTTCCCCCACCCACTTTGAAAAACAAGGTGTTACATGGCAATGCTAAGTTGTTAAAAAATTGAACACTTTAAACAAGGTACAGACATTTGAGTAAAGTTCTTGAGGACAGTTACAAGATGCCCTGGCGTCAGGGTATATGTGAAAGTCTCAGTGTTAACTAGGTTCTTTAAGCATTCAGGAGAAAAGCTTGCCAGTAAATACACATGCTTTTCTATATTTGAAAAAATTAAACTCAATGATAACAACAGGAAAAGAAAAGGCAAGTTTGTTCCAAAGTCCGCAATTTGGGGAAAAGATCAGAGCTCAAGAAATGACCTATCATTATGTGATTTTTAAATGTTAAGGAAATTTACTACTGAATCACATCATGGTAGTGTTATTGTGAAGAAAGTGATCACCCCAGAGTGAATATTTTAGGTCTATAATGGCATTTCAGAAAGTCTTTTTATATTGCCATAGTATTTATTCTAATTCAGTTTTTAAGTCTTTCTGAGTGCTGAGGTCTGTTAGAGTGGATACTGAACCAAAAATATACCTTAATTTAGACTGCTGTTTTCCCCCTCTAATTCCTAAGCCTTTTAGGGAAAGATTTTTCCATATCCACTGTGAGTTTTAAGGTATTTAATCATTCTTACTGCACAATGTTCTTATGTATGTCTACCCATAGTACAACATGCTACAATTTACACCATTATTATTGCTATTTTAAAATACATTTTATTTTTAATTGACATTGTTATGGTTTGGATGTGAGGTATCCCCCAAAAGCTCATATGTGAGACAATGCAAGAAGGTTTGGAGGAGAAATAATTGGGTTATAGCCTTAACCTAATCAGTGAATTAATCCCTGATGGGATTAACTGAGTGCTAACTGGAGGCAGGTAGGGTGTGGCTGGAGGAAATGGTTCATTGGGGGCATGGCTATGGGGTATATATTTTGGATCTGGAGCTGGAGTTTCCTTCTCCCCATCCCCCTCCCCCTCTCTCTCCCCTTCCCTCTCCCTCCTTCGGAATCATCATATGAGCTGCTTCCCTCTGCCACACTCCTCCACCATGATGTTCAGGCTCACCTGGAGCCCCAAGGAATGGAGCCTGCTGTCTATGGATTGAGATCTCTGAAACAATGGGTTCCCAAATAAACTTTTCCTCCTCTACAATTGTTCTGGTTGGGTCATTTTAGTCACAGCAGCGAAAAAGCTGATAAAACAGACACATAGAAACTGTACTTATTAATGGGGTATAATATGGCATTTCAATACATGTATACAAAGTATAATGGTGAGATCAGGGTAATTGACATATCTCTATCACCTCAGATACATATCATTTCTTTGTGTGGAGAATATTCAAAATCCTCTCTATTAGACTTTTCTTTTGGAACTGGGGATTGAACTCAGGGGCACTCGGCCACTGAGCCACATCCCCAGCCCTATTTTGTATTTTATTTAGAGACAGGGTCTCACTGAGTTGCTTAGCACCTTGCCTTGCTGAGGCTGGCTTTGAACTCACGATCCTCCTGCCTCAGCCTCCTGAGCTGCCAGGATTACAGGCATGCGCCACCACACCGGGCTCTATTAGTTATTTTTGAAATATACTGTTATTAAAATATTATTGTTGTCAACCACAGTTACCCTACTGTGCTAGAGAACATTAGAAGTTATTCCTCTTATCCAGCTGCATCTCTATGTCTGTTAATCATCCTTACCATCTTTTCTCCATCCTTGCTTCCCCACACTCTTGCCAGGCTCTGGTAATCATGATTCTACTCTCTACTTCTATGAAATCAACATTTTAGCATCCACATATAGGTGAAAATATGTGGTATTTGTCTTTTTAAAATTGACTCTTTTTAGTTATACATGACAGCAGAATGCATTTTGATATGATTATTCAAGGACCCCATTCTGATGGATGCACATGGTGTACATGGGAAAACTATGTCACATTCATTCCACTGTCTTTCCTTTGCCTATCCTCCCTCCCTTTCCTCCATTCCCCATTATCTAATATGCTGCACTTCTATTCTTCCCCTGGCTTATTTTACTTAATGTAATGTCCTTCCATTTCATCCATGTTGCTGGAAATGTTTTATTCTTTTTTTTAAATGCTGAATAATATGTGTGTGTATGTGTGTGTGTTATATTTTCCTCGTCCATTCATCTGTCATTGTATGCTTAAGTTGATTCAATTCTTGGCTATTCTAAATACTACTGCAATAAACATGCAAACAAATGTTTCTCTGGCATAACATACTGAATTCATTTCCATTGGACATATACCCAGTGGTGGGATTGCTGGATCATATGGTAGTTCTATTTCTTCTGTTTTCCATTATGACTATATTAATTATATTGTCATCAACAGCATGTGAGAGACCCCCTTTCTCTGTATCCTTGCCAGCATTTCTTATTTTTATATTTTTGATAAGAGTCATTCTAACTAGAGTGAGATAATATCTCATTGGGTTTTAAATTTGCATTTCCCTGATGATTAATGATGTTAAGCATTTTTTTTATATACTTACTGGCTATTAATTTAACATCTTTAGAAAAATGTCTGTTTAGGTCATTTGCCCAAATTTTAATAGCATTTTTTGAAGGTTCAGTTGTTTAAGTTCCTTATATATTAATCTTTTGTTGGATGGATAGTTCACAAATATTTTTCCCATTCTGTAGGTTGTTTCTTCACCCTGTTGATAGTTTCTTGTTGTTGTTGTACAAGAGCTTTTCAGTTTGATGTAATCACATTTGTCAATTTTTCATTTTTCTTGTCTGTACTTTTGGGATCATATTCAAAAAGTCTTGGCCCAGACCAATGTCCTGAAGCATTTCCATATGTTTTCTTCTAGTAGTTTCAGGTTTCAGGTTTGACATTTAAGTCTTTGATCCATTTTGAGTTGAATATATATATATATATATATATATATATATATACATGTATATATATATATATATATATATATATGAGACATGGATCTCATTTCTCATTTCCTTCTTCTGGATGTTGAATATCGAGTTTTCTGAACACGGTTTATTGAAGAGATTTTTCCTTTCTCCAATGTATGTTATTGCTGCCTTTGTTGAAAATTGGATGGCTATAAATATGTGGAGTTATTTCTAGGTTCTCTATTCTCTTACATTGGTCTATGTGTGTGTGTGTTTCTGCCAGTATCATGCTGTTTTAGTTACTATAGTTTCATAGGGTGTTTATAAAGCAGGTATTATCATGGCTCCAGCTTTGGGTTTTTGTGGTTTTGTTTGTTCATTTGTTTGGGGTTTTTGGGGTTTTGTTTTTATTTATTTATTTGCTCAGGATTCTTTAGCTATTCAGGTGTGTGTGTGAGTGTGTGTGTGTGTGTGTGTGTTTCCATGCAAATTTTTTACCTTTATTTTATTTATCTATTTTTATGTGGTGCTGAGGATGGAACCCAGTGCCTCACACATGCTAAGCAAGTGCTCTACCACTGAGCCACAACCTAAGCCCTCTATGCATAGTTTCTGATTGTTTATTTCTAGTTTCTTGATGAATGTCATTGGTCATTTTATAGGAATTAGACTGGATTTGTAAATCACTATAGGTATCATGGACATTTTAACAATATTAATTCTCCTGATCCATGCACATGAGATGTCTTTCCATTTTAGTGTGTGTGTCATCTTCAATTTCATTCATCAATGTTTTATAATTTTCAATGTAGAGATCATTCATTTCCTCGGTTAAATTTATTCTTATGGTTTTTTGTAACTATTGTAAATGACATTTGCTTTCTTGGTTTCCTTCTCAGGAATTTTATTATTGAGGTATAAAATGCTATTGATTTTTGTGTTGATATCCTACAACCTTACTAATACACCATTATTGTTTTCTTTAGCCAATCAGAAAATATTTGTAATTTATTTGCTATCAACCTGAGAGACTGCTAACGTCCCATGGGAGAGACAACAGTGTAAAGACATGGAGTACAATGGAGTAGAAACAATTGTATAAAAGAATGAGACCCAGTCTATGAGCTGATAAGGTATAATTTCCAGGATGGAGATTAAGTGGAAAAAAGTGCAGAATATAGCATACTACTCTTTATATAAGAAATAAGAAGAAAAAAGAATATATGAGTGTCTGTATGTGTATGTGTTCCTAAAATAAATGGAGAAGGAAAAGATAGACTCTATAGGGAGTTAATGGAAACTGATTGAGAGGATAAGAATAAAAGAATGACTTTTCTGATAATAACTTTTCAGGTAACTTTGACTTTTTACACATGTAAATGTTTTACATACTTTAAAAAATTCAATAAAAAATTATTACAAATAGAAACAAATCAATCTCACTAAATATCAAATCTATAACAAACAGGGCAAAAATATAATTAAATTTTATTTCAAAAATTTTGATCACAGTTCTCTGCTTGTATATATCATTAGTAAAATATGTTCTAAGGGTAGAAAAAGCCACAAAATAATCATAAACTTTACTTAGTAAATTGACTGTCAGTTGTCCATTATATTTGTGTGTTTGTGTATACTGTAGGATGAAGCAAATAAGTAAATGTGTTAATGTTATTAAGGACTAAGCTTTTCATAATATAAGAAAACATACATGTGTATAAAGTAACAGAATGTAAGACAAAGCCCCATAAAGTTAAATTTGTATCAGAAATATCACTATGGATTCATTTTTATATCTATATAGGTTTCCCAGCTCCAGTCACTCAAAGGATGTGGAAGTACTGACATGACACTCCAGTAGCAATGTGCACACCCAGAGCTCAAATACTGCTTTCTAAATACTCCACTAAAAATAGAACCAGGAATCCTTGCAGAAATGACTGATTCCAGGGCTGGAGCAGGGATGGTACCGGTGAGCCTGGAACATTTTGTTATGCCAGAAAGAAAGTATTCAGAGACTTATGGGTTCTAATCAGAGCATACAGGTGTTGGTTCAAAGGATTGCCATGGGCCAGATTCAACCCAATTTCAATGCCACAAACAATGATCTTGGTAATGGTTTGTAGTACATTGAACAAAAATGATGAGTTTGAAGTGATGGAACCAATGGTATTGGGGAGGGGGAAGTTGAGGGTGAAAGGAAAGTTCTTCTTTTCAGAATAATGCTCATTATCAAATGTAGGAAAAATAATAGAATTAGAAACTTACCATTTTCTATCTCCATTGTAATAATTAATGTAGGAAGGATTATTAATGGGTAAAAGGTAGTTTGAGCAAAACCATATTCCCATGGTGTCAAGGTATCATCCCACAAACCACTTACCAATTACAAAGGGAACAATGTACCTTTAAAATGGAGAGTTCTGATACTCTTTGCTTTAGTTAAGTGATCAATCTTAGCATCACTGACATGAAATTATATTCCTCTTGGTGTGATACAATAACTACACACGTGAAGTACTTTTGCCAAGAGTATTTAACTTAAATCTAATCATCAGGATATAACCAGAGACATCCAGAATGTAGGATATTGTATAGGACAACCAGACTGAATTCTTGGAAAAAAGTCTATATCAAGAAAATAAAAATGGGGAAGGGATCACTGTAGGTTAGGAGACCAAAGAGGCATAACATTAAATGCAATGCACAAACCCCGATTGGGGCCTGGACTGGGGAAAAAACACATAGGAGGCATTTGGGGGACAAATGGGGAAACTTGAATATGCACAGTAATTTGATGATTTTATAGAATGATTATTACACATGTTGGGTTTGATTGTGTTATTGTAGTTATGTAGGAGATTGTCCTTGTTCATAGGAGATATTTGTTAAAGTATTTAGGGATAAATCTCATAATGTTCACAAGTTGTTTTCAAATATGTGATATATGATATACATGTGACATCATATATCACATGTACATATGTACATACACATATATGTACATATCAGAATGAGAGAAAAAACAAATTTAGCAAGATGTTAATGAGTGCAGAGTATCCAGGAACTGAATTTAATAATCTTTCAACTTTGTGAATATTTAAAAATTTCCAAAAAAAAAATTTATGGATCAGAGAGAGGAAAGACATCATCCACAGAATTGCCGTTAAGGCAGGAGAACCAGAGTCACAAAATAGAAAGGAAGAAGGGTTACTCTGTAGCCAGAAGCATAGCCATAATCTTGCTATACACGTTATAAAATAGGGATACTCCTGCACAGCTTCTTTTGATCCCTAAACTGAATTGCTATCCCTGGACACTAGACAATGCCATTTTCTCCAGTACAGTTTTTCCCCACTGTTGTCTGTTAGGTCGCATGCCTCTGATTAGCCATGCTATAGGCCATGTGCTCATACTGCCGCTGCTGGAAGTGTTAGGAAAGTCCTTTTTTAGTTTGTGATAAGAAGCAAGCTCTGCCTCACTCAGACTTGTTTGGTGAGAGATTCTCCAAATATAAAATTAATTCAAACATTAGAAAGAAATTCATAAGCTTTCTTTGTTAGACTGGGTTATAAATCATGAAGAGTCAGACATTTTGAAGTTAATTGTATCCTGTCACTCTCCCCATGATCACTTAAAATGTCCCTTCATTTCTAGTTCAAAACCTTAACTGGACTTTATGGCCCTAGTGATTACATTAATGGAAACCCAGGGAGACCACAAGTAGACCTTGTAAATTATAAAAGTTGAAACAAAAATAATAAACAGATATGTGTGCCTATTGTGAAATTAGCCAGTGTTCATACCTAATGAATACAGAATAAGTTACTTGGAGTAAGTCATACAGCCCACAGGATGGTTTGCATGAGCCTAAGGTGTGTCCCTAACTTTCATGAGGAAGCAAACAACCTTAAATTAACTAAAGGTCTAGATGTCAGAGCATGTTATAAAAGTTGGATGTCATATGTTCAAATAGGAGGAGAACCATGGAGAAAAAGAAGTGCTATGACTTCAGCATAACCCTGGGGAAGAGTGCCCTGTCAGGCTAATGTGAGTACTTCTATTTCCTTGATAAGTCTCTCTCTTCAGTGATAAGGGTGACTCACCAGACTCCCATAGCTTGATGACATTATTTCTCAATTCAATTTGTTGTAATCATCATCAACAACAGCCAGTTATTGAGCGCTTCTTGTGTGCTCATTACTACAAAGATGAATAAGGCCCTTAAGGAACTTATAATCCACTTGAAGAGAGAGAATATATACACACTAAAGATAAATAACAATAAAAGGTAACACATAAAGACCAAATGAGGAGTACAGACAAATGCTGAATTAGGTCAGAGGAGGGACACAATACTGTGGGATGGTGATGACGGGAAATGAACAGTAGAGGAAGAGTTAGATTTGCATTAAAGTAGCAGGAGTGGTATAGGGCTACCATGACAAGTAGGTCTCATATCGCAGGTCAAGGTGATTTAGGGAGAGGGTTGGGAAGGAAGCCAGTCTTTCTGGAAGAAAAACATACAGATGTTATAGATTTCATGGCTAGGTAAGCCAGTGGCCTTAAAGAACCCTTACTCCAGGTAAGGATTTGAAGAGGTTAGCCACTAGGTGAGCTGAGCTCCTCAAAGCTCTCCCTCCAGTTGTACTATTGAGCCCATATTCTGACTGCTTGGAGATCTTGCTACTTTACCTTCTCTTTCTCCAACATCTTATCTTCACTGATTCTGCCCCATGTCTTCAAAACACACAGGTTACCCCCATCCCTAATTTATTTTTGTTTTCCCCTCTAGTTCTTTTGTGTTGTTTTTAGATTTATATTCCCATATAAGTCTTAACCTGAAGATATCTTGCTATTACACTTCTTTTTTAATTTTTATTTTTACAGACTTCATTTTGATTCATTGTACACAAATGGGGTACAACTTTTCATTTCTATGGTGGTGCATGATGTAGATTCACACCATTCATGTAATCATACATGTACATAGGGTAATGATGTCTGTCTCATTCATCATTTTTCATCCCCCCATCCCTCCCCCTCTCATTTCCCTCTTCAAAATCTAAAATTCCTCCATTCTTTTCTCATCCCCACCCCCCACAACCCAATTATATATCATCATCCACTCACAAGAGAAAACATTCAGCCTTTGATGTTTTGGAATTGGTTTATTTCACTTAGCTTGATATTCTCCAATTCCATCCATTTATCTGCAAATGCCATAATATTATTCTTCTTTATGGCTGAGTAGTATTCCATTGTGTATATATATCACAACTTCTTTATCCACTCATCTGTTGAAGGGCATCTAGGTTGGTTCCACAGTCTATTGTGAATTGAGCTGCTATATACATTAATGGGGCTGCATCACTATAGTATGCTAATTTTAAGTCCTTTGGGTATAAACCAAGGAGTGGGATAACTGAGTCAAAGGTGGGTCAATTCCAAGTTTTCTGAGGAATCTCCACACTACCTTCCACAGTGGCTGCACCAATTTCAACTCCACCAGGAATGTATGAGTGTGCCTTTTTCCCCACATCCTTGCCAACACCTATTATTGTTTGTGTCCTTGAAAGTAACCATTCTGATTGGAGTGAGATGAAATTTTAGAGTTGTTTTAATTTGCATTTCTCTACTGGAGATGTTGGACACTTTTTCATATATTTATTGATCACCTGTACATCTTCTTCTGTAAAGTGTCTGTCCAGATCCCTGGCCCATTTATTGATTGGGTTCTTTGGATGTAAAATTTTGTAAATTCTTCATAAATTTTGGAGATTAGTGCTCTATCTGAAGTGCATGTGGAAAATATTTTCTCCCACTCTGTAGGCTTGTATCCTTGGCTGGGAAAAAGCTAATCCCTCACCTACAAGTTACTTACTAATCCCTTTGCACTGCGAACAGTGCTCTCTTACTGCTGAAACAGCATTTTCTAAGCTTTCCAGAGGTGTTTTTGCTATCAGATCAAGCAGCCTGTTTCCATATTTGTTGACTTTGACCCTTCTGGTGTTTGGTACCTTCTGTTTTGGTACCACTTTGATAATGTCGCTTTCCTGCTCTCAGAAAACTTTACTGGTTTATTGTCGCTTTCAAAGCAAATTTAAGTTCCTCAGACAAGGATATAAGACCCTTCAAAATCTCATCTCAACCTTCCTTCCAGATCCATGGTAATAACTACCATTTATTGAATGCTTTCCATGTGAGAGCCATTCTGCTAAGGTTTTTGTGTATGTGGTGTCATGTAATGCAAAACTCTTGTGAGGAAGGTTCTGTTAACCTCCCTCCTTTATACATTTAGTACAGCTTACATTCCAGGTTAAGCCTCTCACATGAAGTTTATAGTTGTTTATCTTAATGTGTTCTTGACATCTTCATTTGGATGTATATTACTTATTTCAAACTTAAAATATTTAAAACTGGACTCTTGATTTTCCACATAGTTATATTTTTCCTCCTGCAATCTTTTTCCATTTTAGCAGATTATAACTCTACTTTTCAAGTTTTCCAGGCCCAAAATTTTGGAGATAGTTTTGAATCCTTTCATTTTTTAAAACTATATGTTCAATCCATTAGGAAAGTCTGTTGACTCTACCATCAAAACATGTCCAGAATACAGAATATCTCACCACTCCACCACTATACTCTTACTCTAATTTACCTACCTCTTCGCACCTAGATTATTGGAATAGTTCCCTACCTGGTCTCACCACTTAGACCATTGTTCTCTACTGTAATCCTTCAAAACAACCACCCCCAGGGGATACTGTTAAATACACCATATTGTATCATTTCTCTGCTCAGAAACTTTCCAGTGGCTTCCATCTCACTCAGTGTAAAATCTAATGTCTATATCAAGACTTATTGTTCCCTCTTCTGCACTGATCCAATCATCTACTCATCTCTCCCTCAGTCACTCTTCTCTAGTGACTCTAGTTTCTCTGTCTCTTTCTCCCTCCCTCTTTCTCTCTCTCTCTCCCTCCCTCCCTCCCCCTCTCTCCTCTCTCTCTCTCTCTTTTCTTTCATCCTGGTACTGGGGACTGAACCCAGGGATGCTAACACAGAGCTACATCCCTAGTCCTTTTTATTATTTTTAATTTTGAAACAGTCTTGTGAAGTTGCTGAGGCTGGCCTTGAACCTGTGATCCCCCTGCCTCAGTATCCCACATTGCTGGGATTACAAGTGTGTACTATAGAACACTTGTATAGTACTTGTAGTACTATAGACTTTCTTGAATAGTGCAAAATATCCCTGCTTTGGGACATTTATTTGCACTTATCATTGCCTCTCCTACAAATGACCTTCCCCCACAAAATTCAGAGTTTGTTCTATTGCTTCCCTCAGGTCTCTATGGAATAGTAATTCATTAAAAAAGACCTCTTGGACCACTTGTACAAATTAGCCTATTTCCCCCCTATCTCATTCTCCAGCACTTTAGTCTAATGTGTTTTTCTTTACAGTTAGCAGTTATCACTAGCTGATACACTGAAATATGGGATTTTAATTTGAATATACATTTGGTGAATGAACAAAAGAAAGTGAGTGCCCAAAGGAAATGGCAGAGCCAAATGAAACCAGAAATGCCTGGTTCTAAATCATATTTTTCAAATCACTAAATGCCTTTTTTTCCCTAGATAAACTTTCCATTCCAACCACACTATGCCAGTTTCCACTGAAGAATCTAGTACTACCACAACTTATTCCTACTATCTATAACATTGTGCTCATTGACCAAAATGGCACAACAAGGTGAAAATAATGAACAATAATGCATTGTATATCTCAAAATAGTTAGAAGACTTTTGAATGTACTCATTATAAAGAAAGGATCAAAGTTAGGGTGATAGACATGGTAATTACTCTGAGTTGATCATTACCCATTGCATATAAGAACTGTATTGCACCTCATAAATATGCACAAATATTATGTACCCATCAAAAATGAAATTAATTTTAGAAATAATATAGAATTAATAAAGTAGCTTATTTGTATCTTGATTCCTTTCATAAGAATAAATATCCAAACACAAAGAAATTCTGAGTGATATGGATCTAATACACTTTTAAATGCATACATGAGCTTACAAAGAGTAAAAGGAAATCCTCACCAAAAAGAAATGAAGAAGGAACTGAAAACTATAGATGCAAGTCTTAAATATTGAAATATTAAATCCAGCAATATATAAAAAGGATGACACATCATGACCAAGTGAGGTTTGTCTCAGGAATGCAAAGTTGGTTTACTATTTGAAAATCAATTAGTGTTATTCATCATATTGAAAATATATGAGTAAAAATACAAGACCATCTGAGTAAAGTCAGGAAAAGCATTTGAAGCCAAATGGAGTGATGCTTGCCTGTAGTGTCAGCTACTTGGAAAGCTGAGGTGGGTGGATCTCTTGAACTCACAAGTTCAAGACCAGCCTGGGCAACAGAGTGAGACCCCATCTCAAAAACAAGAAAAGGAAGGAAGGAAGGAAGGAAGGAAGGAAGGAAGGAAGGAAGGAAGGAAGGAAAGGGAGGGAATGGAAGGAGGGAGAGATGGAGGAAGGGAGGGAGGGAGAAAGAAAAGAGAGAGAGAGAGAGAAGAAAGAAAGAAAGAAAGAAAGAAAGAAAGAAAGAAAGAAAGAAAGAAATTATTGAGAACATCAAAATCAACTCAACATAAAAACTCTCAGAAAAAAAGGGATACAAATTAAATTCCTCAACCTGATAAAGGGCAGCTATAAAAACATATAACTAGCATCATAGTTAATATGACTAGTTTCCTTCTAAGATCAAGAATGAGGCAAAGAGATTTGCTTTCACTACTTTATTCACCATTATACTGGAAATCGTAAACAGTGAAAGCAGGTAAGGGGGGTGGGTGCATAGATATTGGAAGAAATAAAATCATCTCTATTCTTTTGACATGATTCATGATGCATAGAAATTTCTAAATCTAAAGAAACTTTCTTGAATTGATAAGTGAATTTATCAAGTTCAGAGGATACAAGATCAATGTACAAATTTCTAAATACTAATGATGAACAATTACAAAATAAAATTTGAAAAACCATCTTTGATAGCATCCAAAACATGAAACACTTAGGGATAATAAGCATGTTCAAGATCATTACACTGAGTATTACAAAACATTTCAAAGGAAAATTAAAGAAGACCTAAATAGAGGGATTGAAAGACTCAGAGGTGTTATTCTTGGGACATTGTTGCTTTCCAACTTGACATAGATTCAACAACACTCTCAATTAGAATCTCAGAATAATTTTTGGAAGAAATTTTCAATTCAATTCCAAAAAGCATATGGAAATACATGGAACCTGGAACAGTCAAAACAATCTTGAAAAAGAAGAATTAAATTGGAGGACTCACACTATCTGATGCTAAGACTTTATACAAAAATATTATAATCAAATGATCATGTGCTAGAATAAAGATAGACATACAGCAAAGAATAAAGTGTAGAGATTGACCCAAAAATTGATCTTTGACAAAGTTTCCAAGGCAATTCTATTGGGGGCAAGGATAGTATTTTCAACAAATAGGCTTGAACAATTAGACATTCATTTAGGAAAAAAGGAATCTCAGTCTTGACTTCATATTATGCACAAAAATCAACTCAAATAGATTACAGACCAATAGGTAAAAATTAAAACTATAAAACCTAGAATAAAGCATAAGAGAAAACCTTTATTACTACTACTACTACCTTGACCTAGGCAAAGCTTTTAGAACACAAAGCATAAAAACAGGTTAATAAATTTGAGTTCATCACAATCTAAACTTAATTTTTCTTGAAATACATATGAAAATAAAATGGCAATGGGAGATAAATCTGCCATACATAAATCTGACAATGGACTTGTATACAAAATATATAATGAACTTGTAATTTATTAATATGACAAACAATCAAATTAAAAGAATAGGCAAAAGATTAAAATGCCTACTTCATGAAATCTAAAAATGGTCAAGAGACAGAAATTTTCAACATAATTAGTCATCAGGGAACTATAAGTTAAAATGGCAATCTTTTATTACTACATATCTAATAGATGACTACAATTATGAACACTGATAATACCAAGTGTTGGCAAGGATATGAAACAATTAGAATTCTCATGCACTGCTGGGATGGGAATATAAAATGGTACAATAGCGTTGGAAAACAGTTTGAGGATTTCCTATAAAGTTAAATATACATTTGCAAAATGTCTTAGAAATTCTACTCTTAGGTGTTTACCTATGAGAAATAAAAACATATGTCCATATATGAATGTTCACAGAAACTTTGCTCATAACAGCTCAAGTTAGTAAATGACCTAAATGTCCATTAACAGGTACAAGGATGAACAAAATGTGGTACATCCATATAATGATATGAATATAATGATAAACTACTCAGCAATTAAAGGAAACAGATTAGTGATATATGCTAAAACATGGACAAATCTCCAAATATTATTTTTGAAAGAAGTCACAACCAATGAGTTCAGACTGTGTTATTTCATTTATATGAAATTCTAGAAACATCAAAACTAATAAATAAGTGATAGAAAGCTGATCAGTCATTGTCTAGGGCTGGGTATAATAAATATGTCTGGAAAGGAGCACAAGAGAAATTGTTAGGGTAATGAAATGATCTATGTGTTGACCATGATGATGAGTACACTATTACTTATAGCTCATTAGAATATACACTTTAAATGGGTGCAATTTAATATGTTAATTATAACTTAATAAGTTGATATTTTAGAAGACATAAAAGGTAGAATAAGAAAGTCCAATATAGCATCTACTTAAAGGGATTCCAAATGAGGAGAATATAGAGAATTGAGAAGAATCAATATTTAAGAAAATAACAACAAACAGTTTTTCAGATGAATTGAAAGATATCAATGTTCACCTCAGGAAGCACAAATCTCAGTCAAGAGAAATAAAACTAAATCCATATTTAGACATAAATTATCTTTTTGGTTTTTGTTTTTTGCATATTTAGACATAAATTCTTAAACTCCAGAATGCTGAAGACAAACTAATGTTAAAAGCAAGCTGAGAGGAAAGACTAATTACTGTCCAAGAAATAAGAAAGAGATGGAAGAACAACTGGAAGCATAAGACAATGGAAAAGTATCACCATATCTAGCAAAAAAAGAGCTTCTTGCTAAAATTCTATTCCATTTAAAAACATTTTCAGAAAATAAATGGTGGCTATAAAGGTTTATGCATATGTGATCTTTTATCAACCTATACACTTAATATCTATGTAGCTTACCATATAAAAGTTATATCTCAGGAAAATTTTTAATTTCTTTTTTTATTTTTAATTTCTTAAAAATTGCTGTATGTCCCTGGCAAAAAAAAAACTTCAAAACTTTCAATGAAATTGAAATAAAATCAAATTTAAATAATAATTTGAAAAACATTTGCACGCATATGGTTTGAGTTTTACCACTCATAGATTCTCACTAGAAGAACTACCAAATATGTACTATAGAAAGAAAAACATTTAACTCAAAAGGGGGAGTGAGGTTTAACAATTGAGAGGAAAGGAAATGGGTAAAACTAAAATAAGTAGGGATTTTATCAAACAGCTATAATAATGGTATATTTGATTATAAAATACACTTTAAAAATCTTTTTAGCATTTCTAAATTGGGATATACCATTTATGTTGATATGTCCTTGGTTTAATTGGCTGCACTTTTTCTTTCTTTTGGAGAAAATAAAATAACAACACATCTTACAATGATAAATTTGATTTACCAAAATGCAATAATATTTACTAATTGTGGGATCATAAATAACAGAGGGAAGCAAAGTTGCTTAAGATGGCAAATTGGAATTAAAATATTCTGAGTTCCTCTTTTTCAAAGACAGATTTAGACTTTATTATGCCAACTGTCACTATCAAAATTTAAGGAAATCCTAACTATATATGATAAGCACACCAGGAAAATAATTATTTGAAGAGACATTTAAATTGATTGATTCAAATCCCTTTCACCTCAAGTCCACAGGGTTTAAAGGTACCAGCTTCCTAGTTATTTTCATGGAAAAGAAGTAGACATAATAAAATTTCAGTAGCAATGAGCACCCTTAGCACTCATATTGTAGTTTCCAATTTTAACACTAGAAATCAAGGGCTCCTTGGAGGAATAACTTATTCAGGTTTGGGAAATAGGAACTAACCTGAAAGGATTACATTCCCACTCACCAGAAATGGGATCATTTGAACCCTAACAAGAATAGGGACTGTGATTGATCAAAATTCATAAAATATATTAAAAATCAATGATTCTTTAATAATTTTTGTAGTATTCACCACAAGGTTCTGGGAAGAGGGATGAATAAGGCATGACTTTTTAATGGGTATGAGTTTCCTTTAGGAATGATGAAAATATTTTGAATCTAAGTAAAGGTGATGGTTACACAACATTGTAAATGTGTTCAATACTACTGAATTATGTAATTTAAAATATTCAAACTTATATAAATTTTACCTAAATAAAAAATATTGTGGTGACTACATGTCAGCATGCTTCCTCTGTTTTTACGTATATTTTGAAAATTCCCACGGGTCCAAAAAACTACAATAGAAAATTCAGCTAAATCATAATGAAAATACTACATATCAAAACTTAAAGGATACAGATAAAGAGGTAGTTAGAAGCAAAATTTACAGCATAAATGCTTCTGTTAAAATGAGAAAGATTAAAAATTAATGAGCTAAGAATTCAGGGTAAGAAACTAGAATAAGAACAAAAATATTAGAATGAGAACAAATGAATAAATTATAGTAATAGAAAAAGTTAATAAAATAAAAATTAAATGGAAATTAAAGATATGATAGTCATTAAAGATAAAAATTGTTTCTTTGACCAACAAAATAGACACATTTTGGCACTACTAATGAGAAAAGATAGAAAACATAAATAAGCAAGAATAGGAATGAAAATAACTACAGTGGCATCAGAAATGAAACAGGTAGAAAGGGGTTATAATGAAAAACTTAATGCCAATTCATTTGAAAACATACCTAAAGCTGATAAATTCCCATGAAAATATAACTTAACAAACTAAAGAAGAAATAGAAAACTGTAATTGTCTTCTAAATTTCAAAGGAAAAAAAATCTTTCCACAAAGATAACATCAGACTCATGCAGCTACATAGAAGATACCGATGATCTTACATTCTCACTTTACTAGTCAATTGAAAAGAAAATAAAGCTCTCTAACTCCTTTCTCAAACTCTCTGTACCTGATCTAGGACTACATAAGAAAGGAAAATTAGGGCTGATTTCATTTGCAAACATTTACATACATATCCAAAATGAGCAAACTGAATCAATAAACTGAATCTAGTAAGATATTGAACAATATATATCTCAAAGATTCTTTAAGCCAAGAAGGAAAAGGGAGAGATTAACACTAGAAAATGCATTAATCTGAGTCATTATATTAAAAGATTAAAGGAGCCATATATGGTGACACATGCCTGTAATCCCAACATCTTGGGAGGTTGAGGCAAGAGAACTGCAAGTTGGAGGCCAGCCTCAGCAATTTAGCAAGGCCTTTAGTAAATTAGTGAGATCTTGTCTCAAAATAAAACAGAAAGGGCTGGGGATGTGGCTCAGCAATTAAGTACCCTTGGGTTCAATCCCCAGTGCCCCCCTCAACAAAAAGATTAAAGGAGATATATCATGATCATCTCAATGGATACAGAAAAAAATTCACAAAATTTAACCCTTTTCCATAATAAGGGGAAAAAAGACTTGGCAAATAAGAATAGAAAGGAACTTCCCTAACCTAACACTGAGTATCTAAAAAAAAAACAACAAAAATACAGCAAACCTCATTTTTAATGGTGAAATAATAGAAACATTCTCATTCAACTCAGAAAGAAGATAGAGGGTCCTATTTAAGAATGACTATTGAGCAAATTAATAGCTCCCTTGACAGTTAATTGACTTGTGATGACATGGTGCCAGCCAGCCCTGAAGTTCAACTTGTTGCCAACTTTTCTTATTTCTTTCAGTACGCAGCAGATTATTGGTTTAAGGAACATTGGTTCAGATGGAATAGAAGCTAAACTAATGATACCACCAAACATGCTCTTCACAGAGTTTCTTCCATCTTGGCACACTTGCTTCTGGAGCTTGCCTTGGTAACCATTCGCCACCATAATTAACTGCAAGACAGCCAGCTGTGCCAGCCCCAGGATCTCTGCTGATTCTGAAGTGGCTTGATGGAACTTCATCAGGTATAGGTGCTCTATACCCAGTTTCACCAATCTAACACAATCGAACACTGCCTTCATGAAGAATAAAATGTGAGGTGCAGTTCTAAGCAATGTTTACAGATGGTCTTGGCTTGTAAAATAGGGGTCACCTCCCAAAACTGAGAGAATTAGGGATGTGTGGATGCAGCTGATGGGGCCCTTTCCCATTCTGTCTTCTATTTCTGTATAATCTTAAATACACGAGTTGTCTTTGTGAAGTAATCAGCTCTCCCTTGTGTCTTGAAAGAACCTGAGCAGCTGGATCTGTGTGAACATCCAGCTTTCTTGTATACTTTCCCATCCTAATGTCATCCACCTATCTTTCTCTTAGTTTTGCCCTTGCTTCATCACTATCTATTTTCTTTTCTTTTTTTCTGTTTTTTTTCTTTTTTTTTTTTTTTGGTACTGGGGATTGAACCCAGGGGCACTCCACCACTGAGCCACATCCCCAGCCCCATTTTGTATTTTATTTAGAGACAGGGTCTCACTGAGTTGCTTAGGGCCTCACTTTAGCTGAGGCTGGCTTTGAACTCCCACCATGCCACCATGCCCAGCTACTATCTATTTTCATAAAAATGTACTCTCTCACAAAATAGGAAGACCAGTGTTGTAGTCAGGTTTTTAGTTGCTGTGACTAAAAGACTTGACCAACACAATTTTAGAGGAGGAAAAGCTTACTGGAGGGCTCATGGTTTTACAGGTCTTAGTCCATAGAAGGCTGACTCCATTCCTCTGGGCTCAAGGTGACGTTGAACATCATGTCAGGAGAGTGTGGCAGAGGGAAGCAGCTCACATCATGGTGATTAGGAAGCAGAGAAAGCCTCCACTCTCCAGAGACAAATATATACCCCATAGCCATGCTCTCAATGCCCACTTCCTCCAGCCACACCCCACCTGCCCTTCAGTGACAACTCAGTTAATCCCATCAGGAGATAAATTCACTGATTAGGATAAGGTTCCCATGCCCCCATAATTTCTCCTCTAAACATTCTTGCATTGTTTCACACATGAGCTTTGTGGGACACCTCACAACCAAACCATAAAAAAGAGGGCAGATTTTTAAGTTGGTTGATTTGGCATTTCAGTGATGTCATGAAAACTCGTGGATCTTCTCCTCTGTATCTTCTGTCATCCTCAGTGTAGGCTTGTAGCAAGATGGCTGCAACAGTTCTGGTTGTAACAATATCCAGAAGATGTAAACAGATTATGCCTTTATATGCCTCTTTCTTTTCAGTTTAAATTTTTTATTCCTTTAAATTTATGTTTGGACTGGAGTGTAACTCTGGTAGAGCACATGCCTAGCACCGAAAATTAAATGAGAATAAATGAGCAAGCAAATGATTTATGTATTTAGTTTTAATTGACACATAAAAATTGCACATATTCATGGAATACAGAGTGATGTTTCAACACATGAAAACAACATGTATTGATCAAATCAGGATGATTTCCATTCCCATTTCCTTATCCTTTCTTTTGTGTTGGAGTCTTCAAGCTTTTTTCTTATAGTTCTTCATAAAATAGATAACAAGTTTTTGTAACTATAATCACCTGGCTGTGCTATAGAACCTAGAACTTATTTCTCCTATCTAACTGTGTTTTGGTATCCATTAAACTCCTTCTATCCTCCCTCCTACTATTCTACTGTCTTCTTCTGTAAGAACAACTTAGCTTCCACGTATGAGGGAAAATAGTAGTATTTGTCTTTCTGTGTCTGCCTTATTCCACACAAAATAATGTCATCCAGTTCCACCCATTTTGTTGCAAATGATGGGATGTCATTCTTTTTATAGTTGAACAGTATTCCATTGCATATGCACACATACACACACACACACATCACACATTATCTGTTCATCTGCTGAAAGACACCTTAGTTGATTCCTATGTGTCTCTTTTATAAGAAAGACAAAGTTTCCTCAGAAGCCTTACAATAGTCTTCAATTAAAATATAATAGACCAGAAAGAGATCATGTGACCCTTCATAACCCAATCACCTGCAAGGAAGTGGGATCTCTTAGACCAATTGTTCTCACACTTTAGCATGTAATGACTTGGAGAATTTGTTCTAAAATACAAAGTGTTAATCTTCATCCACAAAGATTTTGGTTCAGTAGGGCCAAGGTGGCCCACACATTTGCATTTATAGCATGTTAACAGGTGATGTTGATGTTGTTTATCCAGAGACCTGACTTTGATAACCACTGCATTACACTGATCAAGAACACCCCTTGTACTCTCCTGAATCACATGGCTACATGGGGAAATGTTGGACACCTGATCTAAATGTAACTTCTGCTTGGAAATAAAAAGAAAGAATAAACACTGAAATATCAACCCAGAGTATTCATGCAAAAACAAAATTTGCAGCTTTTTTCTACTTTTTCTGATTTTTAAGGTGGCAATACAGTAGTCTGTAAAACTAAAGATGCAGATGGCAGGAACATTAAACATTCTCCACTGAATCAGCCAGGAGAGGTGGGAGGCAAAATGCCTTATTCGCCTACCCATCTATATACACTATGATCTCATGGGAAGTTTTTCCTATGATATAATGATAAGAACATTGTTTTGGGAGCCAAAAAGAATTGTGTTGAAAAACCTAAATCTTAAACATGCTACATATGTGTATCTGAGCCTATTTCTTCATGATAAAGTAGGGATGATAATCTGTATTTTGTAAGGCTGTCAAAAGGGTTAGAAAGAATAGATGTAAAAGTGTGTGAAAGAATAAATGTGCCTGCACACAGTCACCTGACTAGTAGCAGCTATTATTAGTATTGTGCCCCTGTTCTAATTTGTGCACCCTGATATTAGTTTTTGTAGATCTAAAATGCAAAGTTACTGAATCTTAGGGATCTTCTGCTGTATTTCAGGTTGAGCTTTTGGAACAATTTGAAAATGAACACTCAAATATGTCAGAATATATTCCAGTATTAGTGTATAATTATAATGCACCAATTTAAAAATTAATTTAAAAAATAAAGAAGTTCAAAGTTAATGACCATTTATTTCTATTGAAACACTTTTCATTGATGGTGGAGTAAATATTCCTGGTCTTTATAGATCTGAATGGACTTCATTGATTCTTCTTATTTATAAGATTATGGGGAAATTTATATGTTGGATGCTGTGATAATTACTCTGAATTGTCAATTTGATTGAATTAAAAGATACTTAAGATTAAGAGGCTTCTGGGTGTTTCTAGGAATGGTTGGCATGTGGGACAGCAAACTGAGGCTGAGACCCACTCAAAGTGTGGATGGCACCATTCAATAGGATGGTGTTTTGGATGGAACATAAGTTGGAAGAACAAGGAAGCAGTCACAGATGCAAGCTCAATTCTTCTTGAGTGGGTTCTTGATTGATGCTGTGATTGCCTGAGGACATCACGTTCCAGTTCCTTCACTGTTCCAAAGGGAGCTCTGATCAGTGACTCACCAGTGAGTTTCCAGGCCTTAGGTTCTGAACTGGGGCTACACAATTGATGTCTCTTGTTCTGGGGCTCCAGCTTCTTAGACTGCACAGCTGCTGGTTCCTCAGCTCTCCAGCTGCAGATGGCCAGTGTGGACTATCCAACTTCTGGACATGTAAGCCAATCAAATAAATTCCCTTTTTGTAATCATGTACATGTATATGACCATATGTATATAATCACATAAATTATATAGATATGTGTATACATATGTATATATATATCTATCTTGTATGTGTGTGTATATGTGTGTATATATATATAAATATATATATATATGTTCCATTGTGTATATGTATATATTCCATTGTACATATATCTTGTTGGCTCTCTTCTTCTATAGAACCTGACTACAGATGCTTAAATTACAGTGTTTGGAGCATTTTAAACCTAGAATAATACAAATGAGTGGATATATAAAAAGAAGTTTTGAATTTGTGTTGATGAGTATTCATGGAGGACTACATCCTATAGTTGTCATGAAAGAGTAGCAGGTTGCCTTTTGGTGACAATCAGTAGAGAAAGCACCAAAAGGAGGTCACCTACACTCACCTCTGTTGGTGAAGGATGTCTTTGTAGTGTCCTTTCAAATACTTTGATGAGTGCAAATTTTAAATATTTCAAATTGGCCCTTAAAACTCTAGGATTGTGGCTGGGCTTGGTGGTGCACACCTATAATCCCAGTGGCTCAGAGCACTGAGGCACTAGGATCACAATTTCAAAGCCAGCTTCAGCAATTTGGGGAGGCCCTAAAAAACTTAGCAAGATCCTAAATGGCTTAGTGAGACCCTGTCCCAAAATAATTTATGAAATCTATTTGGTAAAATAAGAGGCCCAGAATAGTCAAAGCAATCCTTAATGAAAAAAGTGACTCAGAAGGCATCATACTACCAGACCTTAAATTATACTATGGAGCTATAGTAACAAAAACAGCATGGTATTGGCACAAAACAGACACGAAAACCAGTGGAACAAAATAGAAGACACAGAGTCATACTGACATAACTACAGTTATCTCATTCTAGACAAAGGTGACATAAATATACATTAGAAACAATATAGTCTCATCAACAAATGTTACTAGGAAAAGTGGAAATCCATATGTAATAAAATGATATTAAACCCCTATCTCTCACCCTGTACAAAACTCACCTTAAAATGAATCAAGGACCTAGGCATTAGACCACAGGCCTTGCACCTACTAGAAGAAAAAGTAGGCCTAATTCTCCATCATGTCAACTTAGGAACTGACTTCCTCAATAAGACTCCTATAGCACAAGAAATAAAATAGAGAATCAACAAATGGAATAACATCTAACTAAAAAGCTCCTTCACAGCAAAGGAAACAATAAAGAACATGAACAGAGAACCTACAAAATGGGAGAAAATCTTTGCTAGCTATTTCTCTAACAGAGCGTTAATATCTAAAATATATAAAGAAGTAAAAAAACCAAAAACATCAAATAACCCAATTAATAAATAGGCAAATGAATTAAGTAGACATTTTTCAAAAGAAGAAATACATATGGCCAACAAATATGTGAAAAAATGTTCAACCTCTCTTGCAATTAGAAAAATGCAAATTAAAACTACACTGAGATTTCATCTCACTCCAGTCAGAATGGCAATCATCAAGAATACAAGTAACTAAATGTTGTTGAGGATCTGAGGGAAAAGTTTCACTTATATTTTGCTAGTTAAACTGTAAATTGGTGCAACCACTCTGGGAAGCAGTGTGGAGATTCCTCAGAAAATTTGGAATGGAACCACCATTTGACCCAGTTAACCCACTCCTCAGCACAATACCCAAAAGACTTAAAATCAGCATATAGCAGTGACAGACATCATTGCCCTGTGTACATGTATGAATGTGCAGATGGTGTGACTCTACTTTGTGTACAACCAGAGAAACAACAGCTGTACTCCATTTGTGCTCAATGAATCAAAAAATTAAATAAATTAAAAAAAAACGTGACCCAGCCACTTCAATATTTGTAACAGCTCATCACAGTAGCCAAGCTATGGAACCAACATAGGTGCCCAACAACAGATTAATGGATAAAGATTAATGGTATATATACACAATAGAATATTACTCAACCATAATGAAGAATGAAATTATGGCATTTGCCAGTAAATGGATGGAACTGGAAAATATCATGCTAAGTGAAATAAGCCAGTCCCCCCAAAATCAAAACCCGAATGCTGTCTCTGATATGTGGATACTAACAGACAACAAGGCAAGGGAAGTTTAGAAGTTCATTGGACTAGACAAAGGGGCTTGAAAGGAAGAGAGGAGGATGGGAATAGGAAAGACATTAGAATGAATTGGACATAACTTTCCTCTCTTTATATATGAATGCATGACCAATGTAACTCCACATCATGTAGAACCACAATAATGGGATCCTGGTTGGAACAAGTTGTATTTATTCTATGTATGCATAATATGTCAAAATACACTCTACTTTCATGTATATCTAGAAAGAACAAATAAAATTTTAAAAGATTGGAAAGAAAACCATAAATAGGGCAGGGAATGTGGCTCAGTGATTAAGCATCCCTGAGTCAATCCTTGGTACCAAAACAACAGCAACAACAAAACAAAAGTTCTAGGATTTTTTACTTTTATTTATGTGTTTATTTATTTATTTGTTTTGTTTTTTAAAATACCTTTGTTTTAAAAAGTGCCTGTTGTGGCATTTAGCTATCTTTGGTTGCAGGCAATAGAAACTAATTTTGGCTAACACTGGTGGCGGGATTGACTGCAAGGATGCTGAGTGGCTCACAGAATTAGTGAAACTGCATAACCAGATCTCTAGAAGAACCATAACTGGCAGTTTTATTACAGTGTGTTGTTATAATTGTTCTATTTCATTATTAGTGTCTTTAATCTCTTACCGTGCCTAATTTATAAACTAAACTTTATCATTGGTGTGTATGCATAGGGAAAAAATCCAACATATATAGAGTTTGACATTATTCATGATTTGAAGCAGACACTGGAAGTTTGAAACTGTATTCCCTGTAGATAAGGGGAGACTATTGTATACCTTTTGCCTGATCATGTACAAATCTAGCTAAAGTACAAAAAAGCACATTCTTAGTACATTGATACATTGACATCTAGAGATTGTCTAATATTGAATTATGCTTTAGTCATAATCATTCATATTTAATTACTACTCTTTTTATTAATTGAATCCCCTTGAGGCTGTAATCATTTATCATATTATTTTCTGGCTATTATCTTTGTCCTTGCACCAAATCTCAATAGACAGATATATGAAATCCTTTCTCTTTGCACTGTGACCCATCCAGATCTGTACTTCCATCACTACATGCTTTTTCTGAGTTTTAAAAAATATTTTATCTGATACATGAAAACATAAAATTGTACATATATATGGGGTACCATGTGATGTCTCAATACATGTAATGTTTAAATCAGGGTAAGCATATATACTATTTGGGAATTAAAATCCCATTTTCTAATATACTATATAATTTAACCCTCACAATAACCTTTTTAAAAATTGTTATTTTATAAATGAAGAACCTGAAGCTGGAGAGGGTAAGAAATTTTCTTAAGATCAAACAACTAGAACAGTTAAGTGCCACTGCCAGGATGTGAACCCAGGTCCTCCAATCCTTAAAGGACATTTTTTGAACTTTTTATTAAATACAATATTCACACATAAAAGTGCCAAAGTCATAAGAGTATAATCCAACTAATTGTGACAGAAAGTGAACACACTTGTATAAGCTGAACTCCATGCCTAGAAGGCCATCCTTCTGCCTCCTCTGGACACTATTCCCTCAAGAAAATCATTGTCTTGGTTTCTAAAGGCATAAGTCAGTATAGTCTTGTCATCACAGTTTTGTGGAATCATCCACTATGAATTATGTTGTATAGAACTTCTTTTTTGTGTGTGATTCATCCATGGCATTAGTTACAATTGTAGTTCATTCATTCTCATTGCTCTTATAGTGTTCCATTGTGTGAATATATTGTACTATCATGTATTTATCTGCTATATTCTCAGGTAATTCTAATTCAAGGGACATCTTCAACAGTAGGCTGGGAAAAACAAAACGTGTGTGGCTAGTTTTTTTGTAAATTTATTTTTATTTTTATTTTAACAGACTGCATTTTGATTCATTGTACACAAATGGGGTACAACTTTTCATTTCTATGGTTGTACATGATGTACATTCACACCATTGTGTAATCATACATGTACATAGGATAATGATGTTTGTCTCATTCCACCATCTTTTCCAGTCACTCTCCCCTCCCCTCCCCTTCCCTTCCCTCATTTCCCTCTACACAATCTAAAGTTCCTCCATTCTTCTCCCTCCTATTATGTATCAGCATCCACTTATCAAAGAAAACATTACACCTTTGGTTCTTTGGGATTGATTTGTTTCACTTAGTGTGATATTCTCCAACTCCATCCATTTACCTGCAAATGCCATAATTTTATTATTCTTTATGGCTGAATAATATTCCATTGCATATATATACCACAGTTTCTTTATCCATTCATCTATTGAAGGGCATCTAGGTTGGTTCCATAATCTAGCTATTGTGAATTGAGCAGCTATGAACATTGATGTGGCTGCATCACTGTAGTATGCTGATTTTAAGTCCTTTGGGTATAGGTGAAGGAGTGGGATAGCTGGGTCAAATGGCGATTCCATTCCGAGTTTTTGAAGGAATCTCCATAGTGCTTTCCAGAGTGGCTGCACCAATTTGCAACCCCACCAGCAATGTATGAGTGTGCCTTTTTCCCCAACATCCTTGCCAACACCTATTGTTTCTTATATTCTTGATAATAGACATTCTAATTGGAGTTAGATGATATCTTAGGGTAGTTTTAATTTGCATTTCTCTTATTACAAGAGATGTTGAACACTTTTCATATATCTACTGATTGCTTGTAGATCCTCTACTGTGAAGTGTCTGCCCAGTTCCTTAGCCCATTTATTGATTGGGTTCTTTATATTTTTGTTGCAAAGTTTTTAAGTTCTTTATAAATTTTGGAGATTAGTGCTCTGTCTGAAGTGTGTGGGGCTAGTTTTATGTGTCAACTTGCATAGACTATATATCCAATTATTCAACTAAACACTAATCTAGGTGTTACACTGAAGGTCTTTTGTGGATATGATTAGCATACACATTCAGTTGACATTCAGAATATTCACCTTTATAATCTGCCTGGACCTCAGCTGCTCTTTAGAAAAGTTTTGAGAGTAAAGCTATGGTTTTCCCTAGGAAGAAGAAATACCACCTGTGATTTGCATGGTAGGCTCCAGCCTTAGGATTTCTAGTCAGTTTACATACCTTGTGATCATGGGCTTACCCAGACAGACCCCAAAATTACCAATGTCTTGAAATATACATACTCTACTGGTTCTGTCTTTTTGGTAGAATCTGAACTGATAACACTGTGGCATACTTGCGCAATTTTATATGATTCAGCAACACAAAGAAATTAGCAATTAACTTCTTGCAACAACGTGGATAAATCTCAAATGCATTTTGCTAAGCGAAAAAAGCCAGACTCAGAAAGCTACATATTTTATCATTCCATTTATATGACATTATGGAAAGACTATATGCATTGAAAGTGATCAGTGATTGTCAGGGGATTGGGGTTAACTATGAAGGGGCCACATAAAATTAATTTAGGCTAACAAAACTGTTGTATATGGTAGTAGAGTGGTAGATAACTAAGTATAATTTTGTCAAAATCTATGAAACTATGCACTTCAAAAGAGGAACTTTAGTGTATGCACATTTTAAAATATTAACCAGAAAATGACCAAAATCCCAAACAATGACACCACCAAATATTGGCAAGGATGTGGAACAACAGGAGCTGTCATTCATTGCTGGTGGGAATACAAAGATAACACAGTTACTTTGGAAGATTATTTAGTAGTTTCCCACAAAACAAAACATACTCATCATATAATTCAGCAATTGTGCCCCTAAGATATTTACATAAATAAGTTGAGAACTTATGTTCACACACAAAGACTTGTGTGGTTTAAAAGTGGTTTTTTAAATCCATAATTGCCAAAACTTGGAAGCAACCAAGATGTAGATGAATGGATAAAGAAACTGTGGTACATACAGAAAATAGAATGTTATTTAATGTTATAAAGAAATGATCTATCAAGCCATGAAAAACATGGAGGGAACCTAAGTACATATCACTAAGTGAAAGAAACCAATCTGAAAAGGATATGTTGTATGATTCCAATTATTTAACATTCTGGAAAAGACAAATCTATGTAGAAAATAAACGATTCAGTGGTTACCAAGGGTTGAAGGGGAAGAAAGGATGAATAGGCAAAGCATAGAGAATGCTTAGGGCAGTGAAACTATTCTCTATATGGTGGTGGATATGTTATTATACAGTTGTTAAAATCCGGTGAATCACAACATCAAGAGTGAATACTAATGCAAAGTATGGACTTTGGAAGATATTGGTATGTCCATGTAATTTGATCAATTGTAAACAAATGTAATGGTCTGGTGGGATGTTGCTGATGTAAGAGGCTAGGTTCATGGGAAGTATGGGGTATATGGGAACTCTGTATTTTCTCTTCAATTTTCTCTAAAAAAAATTAAACTTAGTAGTTAAAAGAAAAAGTCCACCAGGGTGTCAGGGAATCTCAGGATGTAGACTAGACTGTGCAGATGTTGACTAAAGAATCTATCTGTGCTCCAAATATGTAAGATAAAGTTCCCAGAAAGGGATAGGAGAAAGAAGAAGCTGACATACATAAATTTTAAAAAGTATCTTCCTAGAAAGCAGACTATATTCAAAAAGTGTTGCACACAAGCATTCTATTCTAGTTTTTAGATTTGTTACCCATGGAGATATGGATTAACAATTCTGAAATGACTGTACAAGTATTATGAGGCTAAACAAATAATGTAGATAATAATGTAAATGTAGATAATAAGAGATCAGACAAAGTTACCAATAAGCAAAGAAAGGATGCTAAAGTGAACAATTTCATGTTAGAGTTGGAGATATTATGAAATAATGTATATATATGTTTATCTATGCAGAAAAATTTCAGAAATATTGATATGTGTGATGCTTTCTTTTGGTATATATAGAAAAATGTTCTTGCTCTGTCCACTGAAATGGCCTAGAAATTGAAAGACCATTAACAACCAGCATCCTTGGTACTCAGATCTTATTTCCTAAATAACATTCTCCAGTAAAAAAAAAAAAGGAGGCTTGGAGAAATGGCTGCTTCTAGAGCTGGTGCAGGAAAATAAAAGATGAGCTCTGTGCTTCATGTAGTGACAGAAAGTGCTAAAAATAAAGATAGACAGCCAGGAGGGAATGGAGGAAGATAGAAAAGAAGGAAGGGAGAAAGGGAGGGAAAAAGGAAAGAAAATGCTAAGGAACATAGGAGCTAACCTAAAAGAGTTCCCAATGGCGAAAGCTGTGACAATTTGAATAGTAAAACAAATGACAATGTTGGAGTATATGTAATCTGAAGAATAAAATAAATACCCATAAATCATATTGGTATAAATAAATGATTGAATGAATGAATAAATGAAGGACAAGTAACCCATTCTCTTTAGAGAAAAATTCCAAATAATCTCTGCACATTCTCCCCTTTCCAGAATGTAGAGCTTAATTTCCATCCCCTTCGGTATGGATTGGACTTAGTAACTTTCTTCCAATGAATGAATATGAAAAGAGAGAAGTAGGAAGTTTATAGTGGAGAAAACTGACAGATACCATAACCAAGTGATCAACTTTAACTTTACATTTAACATTACTATTGAGAAGTCAAATTAACATCATGCACTCCCTGATATGAGCCACTAAGTAGAGCATTTGACATGAGTTATTTTTTAAAAAATAATGTCTGTATAAGCATGATAAAACACCAGATAAACCCCAATTGAGGGCTGTTCACAAAATATGTGACCTGTACTCTTCCAAACTATCAGGGGCATGGGAACAATGAAATACGAAGAAACTACCACAGGCAGGAGGAAACTAAGGAGATATAACAACTAAGTGCAAAGTGCTATTCTGCATTGAAACCTGAAACAGAAAAAGGATTTAAGTGGAAAAACTGGTGAGATCCAAATAAAACCTGTAGTTTAGTTAATAAAACAGTACCAGTGGTAATCTACTAGTTTTGACAAATGCACTGTGGTTAATGAGAGGTATTTAGTGGAAGCTGATTGAGGAGTCTATAGGAACTCTATGATCTTTGTAACTTTTTCTGTAAAACTAAAATTATGAACAAATAAAAATGTCTTTTAAATGAGCTAAATATTTGGTTTTTTTTTGGTTTTTTGATGAATATTTATTTAGTTATATTTGTACACTCTTCCTCTAAGCACATGTAAAACTCTGCACAACTGTGACTCACTTAAGTAGGTATCCAACATTCCAGTTGTATGGTAATGACTTTTTTTTTATTTACTTATTGATTCATTGAACACAAATGGAGTACAGCTATTGTTTCACTGGTTGTACACAAAGTAGAGTCACACCATCTGTGCATTCATGCATGTACACAGGGCAATGGTATCTGTCACACATTCTGTTATTAATTTTACCCCCCACCCACCCCCGACCCCTCCCTTCCCTCTATGCTAGCTATCTTTCCTCCATTCTTGCCATCTTTCCCCCCACACATTATGCATCATCATTCATTTATCAGAGAGACCATTCGGCTTTTGGATTTATGTGATTGGCTGATCTCACTTAGCATAACAGTTTCCAACATCATCCATTTACCTACAAATGTCATAATTTTATTCTTCCTTATAGCTGAGTAATATTCCATTGTGTATATATACCACAGTTTCTTTATCCATTCATCTACTGAAGGGCATCTAGGTTGATTCCATAATCTAGCTATTGTGAATTGAGCAGCTATGAACATTGATGTGGCTGCATCACTGAGGCAATCTGATTTTAAGTCCTTTGGGTATAGGCCAAGGAGTGGGATAGCAGGGTCAAATGGTGGATCTATTCCAAGTTTTCTAAGGAATCTCCACACTGCTTTCCAGAGTGGCTGCACCAACTTGCACTCCCACCAGCAATGTATGAGTGTACCCTTCTCCCCACATCCTCGCCAACACCTGTTGTTGCCTGTGTTCTTGATAAAAGACATTCTAATTGGGGTAAGATGAAATCTTAAGGTGGTTTTGATTTGCATTTCTCTTATAACGAGTGATGTTGAACATTTTTTCATAAATCTGTTGATTGCTTGTAGATCTTCCTCTGTAAAGTGTCTGTTCATTTCCTTGGCCCATTTATTGATTGGGTTATTGGTGTTCGTGGTGTATAGATTGAGCTAAATATTTGAATAAGTATTTCACCAGAGAAAATGTACAGATGGCAAGTAAACACTCAAAAAGATGCTCTTAGTCATTTGTCATCAGGGAAATGCAAATAAAACTCAAAAAGTAAAAATCAATAAATGGGATGGCATCAAATCAAAAACCTTCCTCACAGGAAAGGAAATAATCAAGAGTGTGAAGAGAAAGCCTTCACAATGGGAGAAGATCGTTGCCACCTGCACCTCAGATAGAGCATGAATATCCAGGATATACAAAGAACTCAAAAAACTTATCACTAAAAATGATCACTCAATAAATGGGCAAAGGAACTGAACAAACACTTCACAGAAGAAGAAATACTAATGGTCAACAAATATAGGGAAAAAATGTTCAACATCTCGAGCAATTAGAGAAATGCAAATTAAAACTACACTGAGATTTCATCTCAGTCCACTCAGAATGGCAGTTATCAAGAATACAAGTACCTAAATGTTGGTGAGAATCTGGGGAAAAAGATTCACTTATATGTTGCTGGTGGAACTGCAAATTGGTGCAGCCACTCTGGAAAACAGTATGGAGATTCCTCAGAAAACTTGTAATGGAACCACCACTTGACCGGATTATCCCACTCCTCAACATAATACCTAAAGACAAAGTCAGCATATAACAGTGACGCATCCACATCAATGTTTATAGCAGCTCAACTCACAATAGCTAAACTATGAAACCAACCTACATGTCCTTCAACCAATGAATGGATAAAGAAACTGTGGTACATATACACTATGGAATATTACTGAGCCTTATTAAAGAATGAAATTATGGTATTTGAGGGTAAATGGATGGGACTGGAGCATATCATGCTAAATGTAATAAGCCAATCCCAGAAAGTCCAGTTTCAAATGTTTTCTATAATATGCAGAAACTAATCCAAAATAAGGGGGAGGTTGTAAAAATTAATGGAAGGAAGATTAGTTGAATAGAGAAGGGGGATGAAGGGAAGGGAGGCAGTATGTGGATAGGGAAAGACAGTGGAATGAATCTGACCTAACTTTCCTATGTAAATATATGAATGTACCACAGTGAATCTCACCATCATGTACATCACATGACACTAATTTAAAAACAAACTATAATAGCAGAAAGATCAGTAGAGTAAAGGGAAGGGGACAGGAGGAGGGAGGAGATGATGGGAAGGGGAAGTACTAGGGACTGGTTTAGAACAAATTATGTTCCATGCTTTAGTAATTATGTCAAAATGAGTCCTATTGTCATGCATAACTAAAAAGAGACAATTTTAAAACCCACAATGGCATACTTCACATTCACTATGGTAGCTAGAATTAAAAAGACACAAAAATAAGTGTTAGTGAGGATTGGAGAAACTGGAACCCTGGTACCCTACTGGTGAAAATGTAAAATAGTGCTGTTGGTGCTGCTGCTGCTGCTGCTGCTGTGGAAGCTTGGCAATTCCTCCAAAAGTTCCATCTGATGCAGCAATTCCAATCACCATGTTTGCATGGGTCATATAAGTGTTTTGAATGAAATTCTTTTAACTTTCCACAATTAGAGCCATGAATTTGGCAATGATTAGCTTGTATATAGCAATTGGAATTATGGGGGCAGAGGAATTCCCCCAGCTTTCTAGCTTCAGTAACTTGGTGGATCAGAGTTCTTTCTACCTACTTAGATGGAGGAGACTGGAGCAGGAATAGGTTTTCCAGGCAATGGAATTCAGGAATTCTGTTTGGGGTTGTTAGGTTGAAGATGCCTGTAAAAAGAAATGTTAAACAGGTAGTTAGATTACATGAGACTGGAGAAGTCTGGTTATAAACTTTATTTTTTGTAAAGTTGCTTCAGCCTTTATTAGTACACACTGTCCAGAGGTATGTTCTATTTTCTGATTGTTTTAGAAAGGGTTCCCCTGGGTATATGAGCATCAATTTCAAAGGTTCTTCTCTTCTGTATAGTAATTGTTGAGGTGATGTCATCTGCTACATGAAATACAGTGTCATGGTCACTTCACCTGAGATGATGGCTTTCCAAAGGCATTTTCAACCTGCTAATGCAATGCACTGCTTGATCTGGAGGAGGAGTTTTGCTGTCTAAAGCATTTCTCAGTTTCAGGTGAGGATAGACAAGGTGACCAGCTCACCTAGAAGTAGGGCTCAGCTTGAGGGTTGATTTTGACTATTCCTGGATACTGTAAATAGATCTTAAGTCACTGTGGGCAGTGTCTCAGCTTAGGTAAATCCATCACCAGCACCTCCCACAAAGCTGAAAATTACAGAAAGTTGATTCTTCAGTTCTTGAGCCCTCTTTATGGAATGGTTGTGGGGGTTTCCATACTAAGCTGCCTTGTCCCAGATAGTTGAACCTGGGAAAGATGGTTTTATTGTCCTTGAAATATAGGTCTGATGGGATAGCCAAATTCAAATGAACAAAGGCAGCTGGCTAAGGACAAGCATGAAAACTAAACACAGTGTCTTATCCTGGATTTAAATAATGTTGCTGGGGCTGGGGTTGTGGCTCAGTGATAGAGCACTTGCCTAGCATATGTGAGGCACTGAGTTCAATTCTCAGCACTACATAACAAATAAATAAATAAAATAAAGATTAAAAATCTATTTTTTAAAAAAGACATTTACTGTAAAAGGATATTATTTGAAAAATTTGAATATGGACTGTATATTAGCTAATAATATTCTATCAGTTCTAAATTTCCCACACCCAAACATTTAAAGAGATTTGGCCAAGATAATGTATTTGTTCTCAAGAGATTAACAAGGAAGTATCCAGAGAAGAAGTTCAGAGTATCTGCAGTTTACTCCCAAATGGTTCATCAAAAGCAGTAGTAATGATAACAATGTTCTACATATGCATATATATGGAAAGAGAGGGAAGAAAGCATTTGGTGTATCAGAAGTGGCACAATGTTGACCATGAATAAATCCACATGAAGGGTCAAAGTTCACATTTGCTTGAAATTCTTCTGTAAGTAAAAAGACTGGCTTAGGAAGCCAGAAAATATAGATTTATGAAGTAACGAGGAAGAGTCAGATGAAAATATGGTATGAAGGAAGATGACAAGATAAAGGCCAAAGAAAATAAAATGCTTCAAGGAGAAGGGAGTGACCCACAGCCTAGAACTGCCTTGGACAGTATGGTAGCTACAAGTCATGTGGGACTATTCAAACTTAAATAAATTAGAAATTTAGTCCTCTGTTATAGTTGCTACTTTTCAAGTTCTCAGTAGCCACATATGCCTAGTGGCTACCATTTGAACAGCACAAATACAAACTATTGTTATCACTGTAGAAACTTCTATTGGACGATGTTAATTGAAAATCAAGCAAGACACCATAAAATATCCAAGGAAACTTAATGGCATGGACAACATGGGCAATCTTGATAAGAATAGTGTCTGTGGAGACATGGAAGCAAAAGCCAGAGTGAGAAGTTAATGGAAATAAGGAAATGGAAGTAACAAGTTAATACAACTTCTTCAAGAATTTTGACTGTGTAGGAAAAACCAGTTCCGGTATAATTGCTGACAAAGGAAGTCAGATGGGAATTTTTTAAGGTAGAAGTTTTGAAACCATATGGAGATTATATATTTAAATGAGTAAAGTAAATAGTCATTAAAGTGAAGTTGCTGAGAAGATAGCTGAGACTTAGAGCTTGGGTGGCAGAAGTAACCTTGGAAGACTTGCATCCTTTTCCCTTTCAGTAGGAGAGAATGGGAAAAAGTGCAGGTAGGTCTAGATTTGGCAAAAGAAAGGTTAAGGAATTTCGATCTGAGGCTTGCAAGTTTTGTGTAACTTTGAATGTGAGTTCATTTGCTGGTAGTGAGGGGTGAAGTGACTATAGGATAATGAAGGCATGAAATAACTACTTAGAAAATATGAGAAATAACATTAATAACTAGAGCTATGATTCTCAAACTTAAGCCTACATTAGAATCCCCTGGAAGACTTGCTGAAACACAGAATGTGGGACTCCACCCCCAGGGGTTCTATTCAGTGGGCCTAGGATGAGCTGGGAATGCACATTTCAACCAAGTTCCCAGATAATGCTGATGCGGCTGGTCCAGAGATCCCACTTTGAGAACCACTGGATTTGCCAAGGAGCACTGATGTTGGAAACTTTAAATATTGGTGGTAGTTGTGGCAGGACGAAGTGTGAGGATTTTAAGGAACTTTGCAATTAAGGAGCATGTGAAAGAGCTGAGTAGAGGAACCAAAGTAAGAATGTTGGTGTAACAAAAGTTAAATTAGAAGTGATTAGTGAGACAGGACACCTTATGCAGATTTCCAAATATATTTCCAATTTCAATAACTAAATTCCAGACACTTAAATCCTTCACCTACTGTAAGGGTTTAAAAAGCTGTGGTTGTTGAAGACTGGAAGATTTGTAATTAAGATTTCTTCCAAAAGCACTGTGTTGTGAGCCCTCCTCCCTAAGGAGGAGGGGTGCAGAGTGCCTCTTCCTCTACATCAAGTCAGGAGACAGGAATCTGAAGGAAACACATACCTTGGTATGTGTCTCTTGAAGTTGGGCAGACATGGGAAAACCATGTGTGAATCTCAGCTGGCAAATGTAAAATGCTGCCCAGAGCCCCAACAGCAGGAGCAAAAGTGACTGCTGTGTTGGGATATTCCTGCTCTCCCAGAAACTGTCAGAGCAAAGAATGTGTGAGCATGTCCCAGGGATTGGTCAAGAACCACACATGCAGGATGGATCCTCAGGTTAATGGTCCTCTGCAACATGAGGTCTCAGAAGAAATCACAAAAGCATTCACGAAGGAGTCAGCTTTGAACACCCTCTTGGCCCAGACTGTGAAAAGCCAGTTTACAACAGAATCAGTCAAGGAAGAACTTCCTGTCCCTCTTACCCATTTTTCTTCTTGTTCTGTCTCAGAACCACAGTTGCCAGACATAGCAAACCAAACCACAGGATGCTCAATTAAATTGGAATTTGAAGTTGTCAGTGAATATCCTTTTAGCATTGTGTGTTTAGTATTATATACCGTGTGCCTTATGCTAAAAAATATTTTCATTGTTTATTTCAAATTATAATTTCACTGATCACCCTGTATTTTATCTATTACTCTGCCCAGAGTCAAAAACTACTCTTAATTGAGATGGGGAGAAGGGTTGAAAGACTAAGGTAGGGAAAGAGAGAACCATGGTCCATTTACCAGCTGTAGATCCTTCACCTTTAACAGGTTCTAGCTAGGGTAGGATAAGTAGCTCTAACTTTAACTTGATAAGCCTTGCTTACTATATTTGGTGGGAATTCTAGGTAACCACTTAAAACTGTTTTGTTCCTTAAAGAGACAGAAAGGATGAAAACGATATTGAAGGTAGTTTACGATTTCATTCCATGACTTCTGTTCAACTTATGAATTACATTTATATGTACAAAAGAATAAATCACGGAGTACACATACAAAATGGTCAACAGTGCTTATTTCTCATATCACAGTGGACTTTTACCTTCCACTCTTTTCAATTTTATTGTTTGAATTACAACAAGTATGAATTGCTTTGATCCTCAAAGTTAATAAAGATTTGTTCAACTTGTTATTTCCCACTTAGTATTTTCTGAACATCTTTCTTGCGAATATTTTTATCAAAAATGATTTCTAGTGGGCTGGGAATGTAGCTAAGTTGGTAGAGTGCTTGCCTTGCAAGCACAAGGCCCTAGGTTCAATCCCCAGCACTGCAAGAAAAGGGTTTCTGACTGAAAATGCATATGTAACAAAATGAAATTAAACCCCTATCTCTCACCCTGCACAAAAATCAACTCAAAGTGGATCAAAGACTTAGGCACTAGAATAGAGACTCTGCACCTAATAAAAGAAAAAGTAGGTCCAAATCATCATCATGTCAGCTTAGGACCTGACTTCCTTAACAAGACTCCTAAAGTGCAAGAAGAAAAATTAAGAATTATAAATGGGATGGATTCAAACTAAAAAGTTTCTTGTCATCAAAGGAAAGAGTCAATTACGTGAAGAGAGAGCCTACAGAGTGGGAGAAAATCTTTACTCCACACACCTCAGATAGAGCACTAATCTCCAGCATATATAAAGAACTCAAAAAACTTAACACCAAAAAAACCTCACAAATAACTCAATCAATAAATGGGCTAAGGGACTGAACAAACACTTCATAGAAGAAGAAATACAATTGATCAACAAACATGAAAAAATGTTCATTTTTAGCAATTAGAAAAATGCAAATAAAAACTACTCTAAGATTTCATCTCACTCCAGTCAGAATGGCAGTCATCAAGAATACATACACATTTGTGTTCAATGGATCAAGATTAAATGAATAATAATAAAAAAGAATACATACAATAATAAGTGTTGGCAAGGATGTGGGGGAAAAGGTACACTCATACATTGCTGGTGGGACTGCAGGTTGTTGCAACCACTCTGGAAAGCAATATGGAGATTCCTCAGAAAACTTTGAATGGAACCACCATTTGACCCAGCTATCCCACTCCTCAGTTTATACCCAAAGGACTTAAAACAGCATACTACAGTGAAGCAGCCACATCAATGTTTATAGCAGCTCAGTTTGTAATAGTTAAACTGTGGAATCAACCTAGATGCTCTTCAGTAGATGAATGGGTAAAGAAACCATGGTATAAATACACAATGGAATATTACTCAGCCTTAAAGAAGAATGAAATTATTGCATTTGCAGGTAAATGGATGGAGCTGAAGAACATCATGCTAAGTGAAATAAGCCAATTCCCCAAATCTAAAGGCAGAATGTTTTCTCTGATAAGTGGATGCCGATCCATAGTAGGGGATGGGTAGAGGAGAATGAAGGAACTTTGGATTGTGCAGAGGGGAGTAAGGGGAGGGGTGGGACAGTGGGAATGGGAAGGACAGTAGAATAAGACAGACAATTATTACTCTATATACATGTATGATCACACTACTGGTGTGACTCAATACCATGTACAGAGGGATGAGAAGTCATGCTCCATTTGTGTACAATGTGTCAAAATGCATAATTAGAACAAATGAAAAATTAAAAAAAAATTTAAATGTGGTTTCTATATCCCATTGTATGACTAGCAAAATGTCTTCAAGTCCCTGGTTCAAGTTACCTTTTCCTTCATTGGTACACAATGATGATGCAATGAAATCCTTGTAATTTACTCTTTTTTTTTTGGCAGTGCTGTGGATTGAACCCAGGGCCTTGTGCTTGCGAGGCAGGCACTCTACCAACTGAGCTATATCCCCAGCCCTTGTAATTTGCTCTTTATGCACATCTTCACTTATTACCTTAGAATACATTCCTAGAAATTGAATAGCTAAACCAAAAAGTTAAATGGATGTTTTTAAGACTGACAAAATTTCCTACTGAAAGGTTGTCTACATGCACCAACTCCTCTGTAGGTAATTATCAATGTTATCTCATTGTTTTGACTGTCATTTCTTTTAATATTGAAATGAATTTTTTCAAATGTTTCTTGACCATTTGTGTTTTTCTATTAGTTTGATGGATGCTGAAGTGATTGACATTAAATTGATGGATACGAGCAAGATCATGTTAACTTTCCACAGAGGCAACCCTAACAACACACACACACACACACACACAAACACACACACACTTTGTGTTGCCAGTCAATAAATAGTGGTTGAATAAATTAATTCATGAAGGGATTAATTATTTAAAGAATGCAGTCAAAGGAAACCCTTCTTAGTTATTTGACTATGAATATTTTCATGATTTATTCATCCACATAACAAATAGTACAGAGTGCCTACTGTGTACATGGCTCAATGCTAAGCCATTTAAAAAAGTAATTTCAGCCAATAAAAAAACCTAAAAATTACAAACATTGCAGAAATAGATTGGCTATATAGCTTCAGTGGAAGAACATTTGTGAATTGGCCAAGGTTCTAGGTATTTTGAGGTTTACACACCACCTTTAATTTTTTTGGGGGGGTACCTGGGATAGAACCCAGGGACATTTGACCACTGAGCTGCATCCCCAGCCCTTTTTACATTTTATTTGGAGACAAGGCCTTGCTAAGTTGCTAAGGCTGGCCTTGAACTTGTAATCCTCCTGCCTTAGCCTCCCAAGTCGCTGGGATTTTAGGTATGCACCACTGTACCCAGCCCCAACTTAAAGTTTTTAAATAGCTGTTGACAAAACCATTTCTACAAGGCACTATGCAAATGCTTCTGGGTTTTCTTATGTATGGTAGTCCATACATGTAACTATACATGAATGGGATGCAAAGATGCAGGAATAAGTTTGTCTCTTTGATTGGCACCTTAATTGATTGAGGTGCCTGAGAAACTTTCAAGCATCACTGCATCTCACTTCTGTGAGTCTGTTACTGTCCCCGCCACCATGACCAAAGCTCCTCCATCCCACCTTCAAATGTCCGCTGTTTCTTTTGCCAGTGACTGCCTGCCTGTTTCTTGTTCCTTTTCTCTTCAGTCGCTTCTCCAATGCCTCTTGACTTTCAAGTGTAAATAATGACTTTTTGCATTTATCGCCTATTATCAATAGTGTCATTTTCCTTTTGGGTGGCAACTCAAGTAGTCACCTCACACTTGGAGTGCTTCTTCAGTTGTCCTTTTGGCCCATGTTGTTTGATTCTGGTTGTCAACAGGTTGCTCTTTTACTATAACAATGTTTTTGAACTGCTTCCAAGTCCATAAATATGAGAATTCTAGAAGTCCAATTACCAGACCACATGTGCACTGTACTATTGCTGGCATCATGTGAATATGAAATTTTATCCAAGGAGACCCAGTGTGGGGTTGGATCCACCAATGGCTCTTAAAGGCTGATTTGATGGATTTCTCAGTCAGTTCTTCTCTCATGCCATAGGAATTTCTGAAGAAAGTTTCTGATATATCTAATTCATACTCTTGAGAAATTTTCTGATCAGTATCTGGATCCATCAGTTTCACTGAGGGATGAGATCATCTTTCTTGTCTCCATCTTTCTCTAGTAGTTTCAAGACTTCAGAGAAAGGAATCCTCAATTTCTTCACCACACATTTGGAGTCTGCTTTCTGAGACAAATGAGGAGCCTGCATTTTCTTATCAGTAAAGAAGTCCTGAATCTGGGAATAAATTTGTAACCAGGAAGAAATAAAAGAACTAAAATGTGTGTTAGGCATGCTGGAATACGCAGATGTGAGTGGGAAGTAAACTCACACTGTTAGAAGAAAATTCTCAAGTTTTGGGGTCTTGGTGTCTTTGAATACAAATCCTGACAAAGAAAATTCAAGTGTGTTGAATTCTTTTTTTGGAGGGAGGGAGTGGTGGCAGGTACTGGGGATTGAACCCAGGGTGCTTAACCACACATCCCCATTCCTTTTTATTTTTTATTTTGAGACAGGGGCTTGCTAAGTTGCCAAGCCTGACTTCAATATTGCAATCCTCCTGCCTTAGCCTCCTGAGTTGCTGGGATTACAGGTGTTTGCCACTGTGCCCTGCAAACATGGCAAATTCTTAATGATATGCCTGACTTGTGCCACCTTACCACCCATTCAGTGTTGTTGAAGCACCTCTTTCTTCTGACAATATACTCAGTTATGATGTGGGAGTGGGAGTGGAGGAACAAATAAGGGAATGCTGTGGAGGCTGCTATGGGAAAATCCCAAAGGCTGAGATGAGTAGGGAAGGCAGAGGGAGAAGAGGGAGGGGAGGGGGCTGCCCAGGCCTGAGTGTTGCAGGCACAATGCAATGTGGTCACAAAGATAAGCAGCAAGTGCTTTCTCTCAACAACTGTAATCACCACCAACACAACAAATAACAAAGTCTCTCCTTCGAGATGATTCCACCTGCCTTTGACACCAGGCACCACACATCTGGCTCACTGGTATTTCATTGAAGTGGCCGCCTGTGTAGAGTTCAGAGGGGGAAATAATGAAGTAGGTTTTGCCTCTTCCCTTTTACAGTAGCCCCCAAAAGAGTGTACATTTGATAAGGGCCAAAGTCTGTTTGTGAAAAGAAACCTCTGAGGGGAGATAGAGCACCTAAGACCAAAGACCTTAATTTTGCCTCAAATTTTGGCTATACTGTTTCTATAGAGACCAAAGGGAAGCTGTGGCTCCCCACTCAGCTATTAAAGTTTAGTGCATTGAAAACTGTCTTCATGCTGTGATACCCTTTCAGGGAGGAGAATAGGGTCTGAACTAATCCATGAAAGTTGTCATGCTATGAACTAGTAGTCAAGCTTTTTCCTTTCAATTGAATCTAAAACTATACTGTACTTCACACTTGATTGGTCCTTCAGATGGAAGGATTCAATATCCCTGCTGGAAATCAGCTCGTCTTCTTCACACAGTGCTGTTGAACGTGGAAAGAACTTATTTCTGAGGCATAATTACCAGCTCTAACATATGAAAAGTCGTAAGGATATTTAATTTTTTTCCTTTTCTTAAATTTTGATCAAACTCTTTAAAATGCTAACTTTTCTTTCCCTTCTGGACAAAGCTTGTTTGCTAGACTGTGTCTCCATGCTTGGGCTTGCTGTTTGTCAATAGATGTTGGGATCTAAACATGCTCACCAGCCTTTCTTTCCTCAGGATGATAGACAGACATACAGCATAAACGTATCGAGGACAAAAAATATCTTCTGAATGCAGCCGTCAGTGAGCCATTGAATGTCCTGTAGCAAAGGTAATGGGTCACTTATTTACCATGAAGACTGGGATGAGAACTCAAGGAATCTGAGCGGTGCTATGCCAATTGTCTAAGGGAAAGGACGCTTTTCCTTTCCCACTCAAAGAGTTAGCTTTGTTTGTTTGCACATGTTTTAGATCAATAACTGGTAATAGTAAAGGCAGAACAAAAGCTCTAATAACCATGAGCCATCTGCAGTGTGAATCGACATTTCCCAAGTTAAACACTACGTCTTGTGAGTGAATACATACAGTGGATATGATTTTTTTTTTAATTGGGGGAAAAAAAAAGCCTTGTCTCGCTACACCAAAAGGGGGCACCAGGGTATTAAAGAAGTTATGATGTTTTGGGAGTCTAAAAATAAAATTCTGTGAAGTTTGAAGAGGTTTTTAGTATGATTATTGCATACATGATTTTTTAAATTTGATGTTTTAAAAAGTCAATTGAGTGATTTCAAGTATTTTGATGAGACTCTTTTAATACCTGAATGGAATTTTCTGTTGGTGTGGAGTCATATCTTTGGAGTTTGACAACATAAATGCTAAGGAAAAAAAACCATATTTTATTTGACAAAAAAATGATACAAAGAAAAGTCACTTATTTTGTCTCCTTAGAATGCTAGAATGCTATCGGCATAAATATAATATTTTTCATGGAGATTTTGGGTTATTTTGTCTTAAAATAAAAATTCGTGTCTTCTTTGTTGTATAAGACACTTGGTAAATGTTAAGAGCATTTGTTTTGTGTGTGTGTGTGTGTCTAGATGGAAAATATCAGCATTCTTTATTGGCTTTTCTGAGAGGTTGCAGATAGTGAGGATCTGTGGGTTATGGCAAATAGTAGCTAATTTAGAGATTGACTGTCATAGATTCCAGAATTCAGAAGGATTAAATAAAGAGAATAGAAGGCTTTTTCTAGGAAGATTTTCAAAATGCACAGTTTGGTTAATGCTATCTCATTTCTGTGATTTTAGTGAAGGGAATTAGGTGGAAGAAAACCGAGAGAGATAAACAATTTTTAATGTGGTTGTAAATATATGCAATGCTAATAGATGCCTCTTTTGCTTTAATGTCACCTATGAAGACTAAAACCCAGTTCAATTTCTAATTTTGTTAGTGATTAAGTGCTATTTATGTTGTTTTTCTCATCACTCTGATCCCGTGCCCTTTTCCCTCCTCCATGTGAAATAGAGACCTTTTATATGTAATCAAATCTGAACTGGTTGGTTAGCTAATAATTCCTCTTAAAAATGGAAATCAGTGGCTGCATGATCCTGTTTTCTCTGTATATCTGTACCGTTTCCAAAGATGGCTGCAATCTAAACAAAATGAGTTGTCTTTTCGTGGAAAATATTTTCTCCTTTTATTTTTAAATGTCCAGCCACAGCTTCTTTAAAAAAGATACAATGATAAATTTAGTTGAAATCATGTTTTATAGTTTAATTTTTACTCAGCCGTAGGTCTTCCTTGTTGTTTTATGCTTTGTGATGATTTATGGAATCATGTATTATGCAATGAAAAGCAATTTACTAGCTGCTATTACATCCCTATAACTTTTATGAAATATGTGACTAATTAGTATATTGTTTAACTGGGAGAATTAGATTAAAAAAACAAGCATCTTTCAGGTTTATTTGAAACATATGGACTTTATTCAACTGAAGTAATTATTCAGGTGCAATAAATTGTTATGTGTAATGCTGGAAGAGAGCTGTAATTTTATTTTTAAAATATGGCAATACTGAGAAGTTTTTATGACTCTGTTGTTTATTTGAAATAAAAACAGAATAGGATCATTGAATTTCATATCTTCTTTTTATTATCACCAGTGTAGTGATTAGTATGTACTGAAATGTCCATTTAAAGGCAAGGAAGGAAAGTTACTGTTGCTTTTTGTTTCTCCCCAACATGTAAAGGATGTTTGGCCTGATTATTTAATATTTAAAAAGTGATCAACAAACACTGTTTTGCCTTACTGGAAATTTTCAAAAGTATATTTTCTATTAAAAAATAGTAATTGTACTATGTACTTATTGTACTTCTGCTTTATGACAATATTCTTTTATCAGGGTAGTGGTTTGTAAATTATGTCTATACAAAATACTGTATAGATATTAATAGATATATTTTATCTGTGTGCTTTTAAAGTCCTGCCAATTTGACAAAGAGTTGATATGATTAATTCAGGTGTTGTACATTTTTAGAAGAACAGAAAACCAGAATAGCTAAGATCTGAAAATGCAATTGATCAAGACACTGATGGCCAATATTTTGTTGTGATCTCAATCTATGTTTTAGGAGTTCTTGCCTTGAGTTTCAAACCGTGTTCCACATTAAAGAAATATTCATATGGCAGCATTTGTATGAGATCAGAACAGGTAAAATAGTAAAATAGTAGGCCAGATTCCAATCTATGTTTCTCAGCTCTTTTGTCTGTCATTTCTTATGACAAGATTTTGCATCAGTAAGCCACAAGTCTTTTTGTGCCTTTGGTTGAGTTGTTTTTTTCAAAAAGTCAGTTTACTAATGTTTAAGAGATCTGTCCATCCATGTGCTCAATGGCATATTTTCGTGGTGTTTTCAAGTCACCTCTCTGTGGAAGCAAATTAGTGGTCAAATAGAGCTTATGAAAGAACCTTGAAATGCAGAAAGGTCTCTAAAGGGGCTATTCTTCTTTAAGGAAGCTATCTCTGGATTTAAAAAAAAGAATCAAAATCACAGCTGCTAAGGTCCCGGATCTATTTCCTGGCATCATGTGCTCATCAAAAACTGTATGTAGGGGTTTCACATTAGATATGTCTTTTTTTCTTCTTCCACAAATTGATTTGCCTACACAGGATTATCTGTGGGAGTTTTCAATCACAAATCTTACTTTTTTTTCTATAATCCAATTCGATATCTACATGAAGAGTGAAAGGGACTTTTTGGCCTCTTTGATTATAAAGATAGGTGAGAAATCTAAAAAAAAAAAAAGCCCAAAAAACTAATGGAATTAAAGGCAACCAGAATTTCCAAAACAAGTAATCAAATAACAAAATTTTCTTTTCGAATGAATCTCTATGTTATTCTAAAATCAGATATTCTGCACAAGAATCTTGCCAAAAGAACTCTCTTTGGGAACTAAAAACGTGTGTCCTAACCAGGTTCCTGCAGCACCTTCTGAAAGTTGATTTTTGGTGTTTGGGGCAGTAAACTGAAACCACAGAACGTAATTTGATTCTATAAAAACCATATAGACCTACATATTTTTAGTTCCCCTCTAAAATGGACAAGCAGAACAGCTGAGATAAAACCCGGGGGCTGGTTTGACTTGTCATTCGGCAGAGCTGTAATCTCTAAATTCACAATGGACTTTTTAGCTTAACTGGCCTTCATGCACTCATTTGTTATAAATTGCAGTGTTATTTGTCAGTGTTGCTTGAGTTATGTGATAAGAAGTAGGGATGCCTAGAATTAAATTAAATAGTTGTTCCAAACTTCAAAATTTAAAACATTTCCCTGAACTGATGTGGAGACAATACCAATCTCTCTATTTATAAAATTGAATTTTCTCAGTTTGAATAGTGAGAACAAAGGTGCTAATCTGTAGTTCTGAGAAAGGCCAATTATGCCTTCTGCATCAGATGGGGTCTAATATGATTCTAAATAATTGCCAAATCAGATGCACATGAATGTAGTTTTATTATTTACTCAAAACCCATTAATGCAGTGTTCATATCAATGTGGACTCACTCGGGTGCATTTGCAAATAAGTTTGCCTATATGTAAATGCTTCACCTCACCTTATAAAAACACAAAAAGACATTTCAGATCTGTTTTAAACCATCGGAACTGTTGTTCTGTTTTAAAATGAGCTGGTTAGACAAAGCTACCAAAACTGGAATGTCCTAGGAGTCCTATGCTTTGTACTTTTAACAAATTTTTTTCTTAACCATTTTCACATTTTTAATCTCATCAGATCCCTTATCATATTCTGAGAAATAGACACATATCCCCATTTTTTCAGTTGAAGAAACCAAGACCCAGAGAAGCTAAGTGACTCTCACAAAGTCATGTAGTCATTTAGTTGCAAAAGCCATCAGCTTCCTACTGTTAAAGTTGGTAGCCTGCAGTCTTCTGCAGTGGCCTCACAGATAATTCTTGTTGGGCTTTTGCATAGTATTAAAAATATTTTCTAAAAATCAGTTGCTAACATCTAAAAATTGGGAGAGTTTTCACATTTTAAAAAATAAATACTTCTGGATTTTGTGGGAAAATCAAAAACTTGGGCAATGCTGGATCATTGTTTCTACATGACAAACGCTCATTGGGACTGAGTCATGGTTTCCCCATCCCACGAGGTAAACCTGAATGCCACAGTTATACCAGGATGGCCTTGATACTTACCAGGTCCTGTGAGCATTTGAGTTTATAATCTCCCACACTAAACCAATGATTGTCAACCTTTCTTAAGTATGAGGCCCCATTTTAAACTGAAAAAACAAACAAACAAAAAGTTTGCTGACCTCTGGTCTCCATCTTTGGTTTCCCCACGAGGCAGAAAAATCTTCCAGGGCAAGGGTAGGGTAATTCCTCTTTGGCACCCTCCACCCCAGAATGAGCACAATGACTAACATACAACACATCCTCAGGAAATTACTAGGGCAGAAAGGACATGATAGTTTCTTTATGAGTAGAGTTATCACAATGCCAACCTGTAGAAAATTTCCATCAGTGGAGTTGGGAGAAGGAAATCAATTCCAAAAGACTTCAGAATTGCAAATCCTATTAACTCCTAATTAAAAGGAAAACAAATAAATGTGCATTTTGCTCATTTGATCTGGAGGCTGCATCTACAAAACCCCAAACAACTGTGAGTAAAATGTGTCACTGAGCTGATGCTTTGGATGTGTGTATATGTTCCCAGTTATGTAGACGTGACCTCTATGAACTGACTATTGGAACCATGGCAGATTACTCAGAGTATGAGACAATCACATAAGATGACTGAAAAGTGTCATTCTTCATTTTCCTAGTTTTTCCCTCTAGGAATAATTTAATAATTTCAAGGTGCCAGTCAGTACAATGCCATGTATGTGTTCTAGGAGTAAAGGGGACATAGAGTATACTCATCCACAGCAACCTCTCTCCTCCTCTGAACTTTTCCAGCAATTATGATCTATATTACTCCTGGAATATTCACATTCACAGAATTAGAGAATATGATCCAATGTCACATTACAGTTATAAAAATAAAGACCCAGAGAGATTTGTCCAAGGTTCTGACTCCCCTTTTGTGAGTTCCATGTGTTCTCACTAGATGACAAACTCCTTTGGGGTACAGATTGGGCCTCATCGTTTTTTTAACCAAACCCAGCACCTAGTATAGTGAATCTTGCGTGTAGTGGGTGCTGAGTCATTTTGAGTTTTCGTGGAAGTCATGACATTTTCACACTGACTAGAGACACAAAAGCCATTGTGATTTCCTTGTTAGGCTCTCATTTCAAGACAAGAGGCCTTCAGCATGGCTGTACACTACACTTTTCAGCAGAGCCAAAGTCAAGTACTTGATGACAAATAAAATGGCCACTGAAGGCATGCTTCTGAAAAGGACTTGATTCTATTTTTAAGAGCTTCTTTTGGAGGTGTAGAGAGGGCAGAATATTGTGAGTTTTTTCCCTCCTATTAGTGACCTGATAAGTGTTTAAAAAACACTATACATAAAACTTGAAGGCTCCAAGCTGATCTGACTCATTAGATTTAATGAAATCTAAGAGAAAGGACTTCCTGAATCCTGAGACCTTTCATATTATCCTTTACCTAATTCTTTACAAGTGATTTTTCAGCTAGTAAGTGCCAGAAATAAGCACATCTGCAGAGAGTGAGCACATTTTCCTCCACAATATGACAATGCTATGTGACAGCTATTAGAACTTGAAATTCAGGGGCTTGCAAAGTAATTCTTCAAGTGTAGCTCATTTCCAATAAAAGCATTCAGTGTTCTGTTTTTTTTCTCTCTCTCTTCATTGAAATTCATTTAAAATTTCTCTTCCATGGAAACACTTTTGTGTTTCTATAATCATTATGTATGTGCTTTCTGATCTTATGCTTTTAAAAATAATTTCTTTTGATACTATAAGATATTTTTGTAAATTTAGTACAGGGACAACATGAACATGGCATGTGTAAATGGTGGTTTTTTTAAAAGTATCTTAAATTATTCTCCTTCACATTTGGTCTTTGGAATTTCCCTCTCCAACCTGTTTCCCATAGGAACTGCTGAGAGATGCTTAGAAGGGCAACTCAGTGCTATGGTACATTCACAAACAGCTACCTTCCAAAATGGCAGCAATCATCAGCAACCAGACAGTTCTTTTCCTTTCCAAAGAAAACATCATTCTACTTTTAATCAAAATAAAGTGGGTTCCAACTCTGCTGCTTCTGGTTAATGAGAACTTCAGAAGTTAGTTACTTAACCTCTCTAGACCTCAGTGTTCTCATCTATAAAATGAAGGGTCATATCAAGGACCATAGGGTTGTTGTGAACATTAAATGAGCTAATGCAAGTGAAGTGTTTTGTCCAGTGCCCAACACAATAAATAGCATTTCAAAATTATTATCGGTAATACTGTTTGATTTTGAGTTCTGTCCTAAGTGGTATTTGCAACTCTGATTAGAGAGAGCCAGGAGAAAAGGAAGTGGCTACTCTGGCTGCTGCTATAAAAAGATGCAAGGCTTTTAGAAGTGCATTCAGTCCATAACTCTTCTCTCATCTCCAGAGGAAAGGCAAGAGACAACAAGCAGGCCTGCACAAAACCACCCTTGATTGCATCAAAACAAGCCCAAATAGCTCCAGTTCGAAGCTACTGGAACTAACACAGTGGTTGGCTACAGCACCCCTTGGTCTGCCCTGACCTTTCCGACCTCCTTTAGCGAACTATCTCTAAGGCAGCAAGGAGGTGGTACTTCTGTACCCATGAAGCCATCAAACATTCAACATAAATTTTTTTTTCTGGGAAGGGATTATCTTGCAAACCTAAAGGGCAATCTTCAGCCAGTTTTATGTGTAATCATTTATCATTTTTGCTAAGCACTCTTGAAGACCAGAGGAACAGTTTGCTCTCAGGAGCTGCAAAAAACTTCAACATCTTTTCATTTTCCAAAGTAGAAATTGTTTTAGAGTTTTGCCAGCCATTCTATGTAACTGATTTTAGACTTGGAAAATTTGTGTTGCAATTGCAAGTGACTTTGGTATGTCAGGGCATTATGCCTCCCTATCATCACCTTCATGTCCTCTATAGCACCAGGTATGCCTTTCACTTAGGGAGGGAAAATGAAGGGGCAAGGAGGAGAACTAGAACTAACATGAGCAGTCATTTGCTGGGCATTTACCTTATCACAGTACTACAATAAATGGCTCTCATTAAGTCTTTAATCCTCCCTGTATGAAGATGTATGTTGTAGAAACTTTGACCTTCATTATACAGATGAAAAAAATCTCAGGCTCAGAGAGGTTAAAGGTCTTTCTTAAGAGTCACATAGCTGATAAGTCATAAAAATGGAGATTCAAACCAGGCTAGTTGCATTCTCAGGCCCGTGCTTTTAGCCATTGTACTGTATTCTTCTTTTGATAAATAAAAGTATTAGATCCCCTTCCCTCCAGTCTTCATGAAATCAGTTCACAGTGTTGATCTCTTATCTTTGTCTCCAAGGACTTTGACCTCGCTTCTCCTGGTGGATTAAAAAGTGAAGGTGGTGATAACTTGAGGCTAGAAACCCTACTCAAGTCAGGCCAAACACATCCTTTCCTCTGAATCTTGAGTTATATAAGATGCTGTACTGGCTTCAAGATGAGATTTTGCTTCAAAAACTGCCCTGCTATTTGCAATTGATGGGAACCTAAGTGTCTCTGACCCATAGTCTCTTCTTCTGTAAGAAGGAATAATTCCTACCTCATAGGTAAAATAATTTAAAAAGACATCGTGCATGAGAGAGACATAGTATGGGGTACTGCACAGAGCCCAAACAGCAGAAATCCAAGAAGAATGCATTTGAATTGTAGCTTCCATGACTCACCAGTTCTATGACTTGAGATTTGCAGGAGCTTTCATTGACTTGTCTGTGAAATGGGGAGTAATAGTCAGGCAAGGTGGTATATGTCTGTAATCTTAGGGATTTAGGAGGCTGAGGCATGAGGATGGAAAGTTGAAGGCTAACCTCAGCAATTTGTCAAGGCCCTAAGCATCTTAGTAAGACCCTGTCTCAAAATAAAAAATAAAAATAGAAAAGGGTTGGGGATGTATTCAGTGGTTTCTGGCACCCAAAAGAAAAAGTGAAAATGGGGAGTAATTATAACATCTACCTCATAGGGGCTGCTGTGAGGACTAAGTGAGTTAATATGGGTAAAGTCTTCAGATAAGTCCTATCCCATAATAACTGTTAGTGGGGTTTTTTTTTTGCTGTTATGCAAGGTATTGGTGTGCACACACACACACACACACACACACACACAAATGGCAGCTTTTATTGTTAGCCAGCAATTCCCTTTGTCTTCTAGAATAGTCTCAGTTTATACATTGTTTCTGAGACCTTCTTAAACATGTGTAGCTTAGATTTTAAATCCCAAGTAATTTTCTATTTTTTTTGGGGGGGGGTCCTTAAATAAAGAGCTGTGGACCTTGTGCCTTTACATTATCATGCCCAGGCAAAGAGAGAATAAGAATCAATGTCCCCAGGACTTAGGTATGTGCTAGGGCAAAGGAACAAAAGAAGATATTTAGTCACTATAGAGGAGCTGTCTTTGGAATAGTGATGGCTTCTCATCCACATGATTTCTAGAATTAGCTGTCATCACTCTTCTGCACTTGTCTCCTTCCTCACAGGCCTCCAGCAGGTCCTGGGAAATGGCCCCTTTTTTCTAAGGTGCAGGATGGGCAGTACAGGATGGTCTAAATGGCAAGGAAGGTCCACCCCAGATCAGATTGCCTTCATAGGGATAGAATGGAGGGTTGCAGGTGACAGGTCAGCTTTTCATTCAGGTGAAGAAACCTTCCAGAGGGATGTAGTGTGATTCAAAGCTGTGCCTGATTGTGGCTGCAAAATGTTAGGTTGGGCCTGGCTGCTTACCTGAACAAACTGTGAACCCCATGAAGACAAGGACCGAGGCTGTTTAACACCGTACACCCAGCCCAGAAGGACAAGAATGTTTTCCTAAATGAATACCCTGTCCCTCACTCAGAAGGGCAGAGGCACCTTAGAGGAAGGAATGACTTACAGGAATACTGTCAGGGCCCATGTGCTTATCCATCCCTAAAAGGAGGGGGTGGGAGTGTAAAGTCTCACCGTCCATTAGTTACCCTCAATGCCAACTTAAAAAATCTTTTCTGAAATCTCCCTTCTTTCCTCAGCTTTTCTGCCAGACAAAGGCAATTTAGGCCCGCCATTGGTTCTCCTTGTTTCGGGTTACAAGGTTTTTTGTCAATTTTTCCTACAGAAACTTGATTGCGGCTGGGTATAGCATTTATGTAAATTTCAAGTGCCACTCCTATTTGTCTCTGGGTTAACCTAATGGTTTATGTTAATCTTAATCAGGTCTGCCACTCAGACCTCTTATCCCCTTCACCTTTCACCTAATTGCCAATTTCCCTCAAGGACCCGGCTGTACAGTCCCCGTCGATTCCTTCTTTCCTTTCCTTCATTTCTTCCTACACTGTTGAACATCTATTCCATTTGATTGTTCCCAGAAGCATTGAGTGGATGATTTCATGTGTTCTTCTCATAATAACTACATGCAACCACCATTAAACTGCCTAATTATTTCCTAAATGTTCTATCTACATAGTTATATCCAATAATGGGGTGAGCAGAGCTCACAAATGCTGTGTTGAGTGGACGAAGCCTGACAAAAAAGAGACCATATTACCATTCTACAAGATCCCATTTATATACAATTCAAAACCAAGCAAAATTAATGTGATTCACCTTTAGGGGGCAGCAACTGGGATCTATGTGCTGGTTACAAGAATATGTTTAATTTTTGAAAATTCAACACCTGAATGACTTATCATTGTGTACATTTCTGTATACAGCTTATACTGAAATAAAACTTCCCCCCAAAAGGGATCTGTCAAGGCCCCTTTATGTAATAAACAACCATGCTGGGTGATATCAGAAATTCTTTTCCCTTCCAAAGAAATAAAATAATAAAAACTGAAATAGGCAAAATACTCTATGGGTTCACTTTGATGATTAAGGTGACTATGGCCCAAATCTAGTCCATCTCTGGGCTTTTCTACAGGCCCTTCCAAGTCTGCTTCAGCCCGCCTCATCTTACATGGCTCAAGTGGTTTTTTGAGCACTTAAGTGTTGTTAGGTATCCTCTCTTCCCTTGCACTGATGTTTGCCAATTTCCAGTGAATTCATCTGGACTCAAAGCAGGGACCTAGCTCAGACATTTGCGACTGACTACAATACAGCATTACCCAGAGCTGGGTACAAATGCTCAATTCAGAGCTGTGGACAAAATAGATTCCAATAATCAGGCAGGATGGAGAGGGAAGGTTCTTCCATAATCAGGGTGGATTTGTTTTTCCTTACTCTCCCATTTCTAGTCCTACTTAATGTATTCTCTGCTCTCACATGTAACTCCACAGTCACTAGTTTTCTAAATTTCATACTGACAATATAGTTTCTCCTTTGAATTAGGACCAGTAACTTACATACCTATCCAGGTGTGATGAGGCTGTCACTTTAAAGAATCAGTAGACTCTGGGCATTTTTTTTTTTGGCACTGGGGATTGAACCCAGGGCACTCCACCACTGAGCCACATCCCCAGCCTTATTTTGTATTTTATTTAGAGACAGGGTCTCACTGAGTTGCTTAGGGCCTCGCTAAGTTGCTGAGGCTGGCTTTGAACTTGCGATCCTCCTGACTCAGCCTCCCAAGTTGCTTGGATTACAGGCGTGTGCCACCACGCCCGGCTTGGGCATTTTTGATATAACATTCACATCTTCAACTATTTATGAGTGGGTCTTCAAGGCTCATGACATGTAGTAATTTGTAATTTTGCTGAGGCATGAATTTGAATTGCACACACTTCAAGGCTGATGTGATGGAACAATTGACTTAGTAAAATGTGATGGTTCTTAGGAGAAAAATAGAAGTTTTATGGAGGAAATTATATGCCAATTACATAATTGTGGGATTTGCAAATTGAAGAGGGGGGGGATGAAGTTTTCTGAATGCCCTTCCTGAATGTCACAGGTTCATTGTACTTCATTTTCCCTCAATGAAATTAAGTCTTCAGTATTTGTGTCTCTTTAACATTCATTTTATGAAAACTTTCTTATCTGCAAGGCATACAAATAAATACTTATTGGAGTGTAGAAAGAGATTCAGAGGAAAACAACCAGCTTTTTATAATGAAAAAGAGAAAACAAGAAATGACATGAAGTAAATTGAGGATTAAGAAGCTTGTCGTTTAGCCCCAACTCTACACTGAATTATTTTTCTTTTGGTAGACAAACTGACTACTCATGTGACTTTGGAAAGTCAGTTACTTTCCGTCTTGAGTCCTCAGCTTACCCACATGTAAAGTGAGGGGACTGGAGCAGATTTTATCTTCAGTACTTGCACATACGATCTTATAAGGATTTCTTACTCAATGCTACATTTCTGTATTCATTTCAAGCTCTATTCTTGGTGATGTTCCCCCAAAGAGATTTATAAATGTCATTACTGAGTATTCATTGAGCTAAGCCATCGGAACATGAGCTGCACTCACAAGCAGCTTTTTACCCCGGAAAGATGTGGATGGTTCCTAGAGCACAATCAGATTTAAATAAGCAAACAACTAAAGGAACAAAGGACTCATACATTTGCATTGATTTGGAATCTTTTCCAGTTCTTTGGCTTTTATTTTGACTGAAAAATATTATGCACTTTCTAATATTTCTTCTGAGTTTTAATGTTCAGTTTCGAAAACTAGAAAAGTGGACCAAGGATTTGTCCTTTTTCTCAGGAATCTCTGTGAATGGAATGCAGTAGTCCAGAAAGGTGGATGCCTCAGGAGTTGGGGTTGGCAGGTAGAAATGGTGTCCAACTTCAAATCACAAACTAGTCAGAACTGGAAGAGAAAATAGAACATATCTTTCACTAGGTGGAGTAAGAAACTGAAGCTTGAAGGAGAGAACTGACTTCAACATTTATTTCAAATACATTGATACACAATAGAATACTATTCAGCCACAAAAAGGAAGAAGTCTGACATTTGTGACAATTTGGATGAACCTGGAGGACATTATGATAAGCAAAATAAACAAGATGGATAAAAACAAATATAACATGATCTCTTTCATATGTGGAATATAAAAAAGTTGATTTCATACAAGTATGGATTAGAAAGGTGGTTATCAGGGGCTGGAGTGGCTGAGGAGGGGTTGGATAAATTTCGATCAAAAGATACAATATTTCAACTAGATGGGAAGAAAAAGTTCAAGAGATCTATTGCACAACAATAATAATATATTGTATTCTTGAAAATCCCTAAGTATTCTCACCACAAAAATGACAAATATCTGAGGTTGTTCATGGGCTTATTAGCTACATTTAATCATTCCACAAAGTGTATATATTTTAAGACATCATGTTATACATGATACATCCAATTTTATCTGTCAATTAAAAATAAACTTGAAATACATATTATTTCAAATATATGTGCTAAGCCTATCATGTGCTAAGTGCTGGGGATATAGCAGTGAGCAAAGCAGGCAAGATCTGTCTTACAGAGCCAATTGATAATTCACACAGATAAATAGGACAAGACCTATAAAGGAGAGGTATATGGTACCATGGGTACATGGCATGGAATGCAGCATTTGACCAGGTCAGGAAAATCAGCAAATGTCTCCCTGATGGAGTGATGCTATAGGAGAGTTGAAGGTTACATATAAGTTAGCCAGATAACATGACCAAAGCATGTTAGAAGGCTGTGAGTGCAGACAGAACATAGCACAAGGAACAGAAATCAGACCATTGTGAGTAGAGAGGAAGGCATTCAGGTAAGGGTAGTGCAAGATAAGGATATAGCTGTGGGCAGGAGGGAACTGTGCAAGGTCTTTGTCCATAGGACAATGGAAAGTCATGGAAGGGTTTTAACCTCGAGAAGGACATAACACCACACTTGTGTTTTTATTCTGGCTACTAGGGAGCTTAGAAGAAAATGTGATAGATGAAGCAGTGGAGGAATTTGTAAAAGGGTTTGAACAACTGGTTAGGGAAGTGTGCTTAGCCTGATAAGTGGGAATATATAAAAAATGAAGGCTTCCAAACTGGATCCACTCAAGAAGCCAGTTGGTAGAGAGTCCTGTATGAACTCAACAGATATTAATGTTTAGTGGACACCATGAAGGGATAAGTGAGAAATGGATACCCTGATCTTGGCTTGGTGTTTCTGAAATTGGCAGCTTATTCAGATAATCAAAGTTCCTGGTATTCATCTAATAAGAAGTGTGGTGTTATTTCTCCAAACATGTAAGTCACTAGACAAGATACCAAAAATATAATTCTCTCTTGCATGCCTCTAATTCCACAAATATTTGTGGGAACCCCTGCTATCAATTCAGGGGTGAGGTTCATACTAGCAGTCATCTAATTCTGTGTAACCAATTACTCAAAACTGAGCAGCTTAGATGAACACATGTTCATTATCTCATAGTTCCTGTGGGTCAGAAATTCAGGCATGACTTATGTAGGTCCTCTGCTTCAGGGCCCCTCACAGGCCACAGTGAAGTTTTTTGTCTCATTTGAAGATTGGCTTGGGGAAGGATCCACTTCCAAGCTTTGTGATTGTTGGCCAGATTCAGTTCTTGGAGGGTTACTGGGACTGAGGGCCTTGGTTCCTTGTTGGCTGCTGACTGGTAACTACTCTCAGTTCTTTGCCCAATGGTACTATGTATCATGGCAGCCTGGCAACCAAATGAACCAAAAAAAACTCTTGATGCTTGTTCTCAGGGACTTTGAGACCTCCTTGTATAGACAAGATCTGTATATAGTAAACAGTTAGCAAACACTATATATGACAGACTGTAATTAAATGCCCAAATATATGATAGTAGGCCCTAAAGGATTCATAGAAGTTTGGTGGGGAGATTTAATACCACATGGAGGAGAAAGCCACTATAGATAAGAAGTATAGTGTATGTGAAGACAGGTATATCCAGAAAAAAAATAGTGAGACCAGCAGCCTGGATGGAATAGAGGGTAAGTTTTTGGATGTCATAGAAAGCAGTCAAACAAAACATCAGATTCTCAGTCTGCCTTAGAGATTTAAGGGAAAAACAAAATTGTTTGCAACAAGAATCATCCTCTCTTGAACAAATGTTCCTGTCAATATCCAAGAGGGTGACCATGTGACTGATTGATCCTCAAAGGCATACATGTTGATGGGTATGCACTTTGACAAGAACTGTGCTTTTTGGTTGTTGTAGCATAATTTTATTTAATTAATCATCCTTACTTTCAAGATTTTTTTTGTGAACACTCTCCTTCCAGAACAAAATAATTGGGCAGTAGCTCTGCCGTTCTTACTTTACATTTCTTTTGTTCCCAAATAAAAATGAGAAAGCTTTTTTCCTGCTGTTGTATATGATTTTCCTTTGAGGCCAGTATCAGAATATTTTTCTCTCCTGTCTGATCCCCTAACCCTGAGCAGACTCACCTCACCTTCACTATACAAGACTGTTAACTAATAAAATAGCCATCATTGCTAAATAGTTGAAAATGACAGAGGTGGTGCATTTTGTTTCTAGTTCTCTATGGGGATTAAAAGTGATTTGGGGAAATGATTTGCTTTGTTCCCGTCCCCAGCACAGTGACATGTAACATCTGATGAATGTGCCCAATAGATGACTGACTGAGTGCAATGCCAATGATTTTTAAATGTGACAAGGAATTTAACTTGACCTGGAACAATTTTACCCAGTTCCCTTTGCAAAATGAGAAATCAATCTAGATGTGAATTGCATTTGTATCATTTAAAACTGCTCTGGGGGTTCTCCACCTCCCAGGTAGAGGCTCCATACAACAATAAGCCAGTTTATCAAAGATGGGATTTACTGCTCGTTGTTTTTCTATTAGGGAGGAATTACGCTAAGCCCAGCAGCAGACATTTTGTGTTACCATGGCAGCCCATATTTCCTGCAGGGTTGTGACCCCTAATGACTACAGTGGGAAGGCAGGAAAAATAGAGACTCTTTGAAGATTAGTAAATAAATGCATTACTTATGCAAACCGTCTCGGAGATGGCCCCACAGTACAGAGGAGAAATGAGGAAGCTCTTCAGATTGAGCAAATGGTTATATGTAAATACTGGCATTGGAAGAAAACAAATCACCTTTCATTTGATTATTTCTCTAAAAAGTCTGTTTGGTCTTATAATGAAAGTAGTATAAACTGGACTTCATACTGAGAAAATAGTATTATTGTGCATGAAAATACAAACAGACATTGATGTTTTCCTTTCACTTCCAACAGCTAATTTTTTTCCCATTGGCTCTTAGGATATAATATGGCTTCTGGAATGATTTTTCAATGTTCCTCGATGGATCCAGTGGGGGAGGGAAGGAAATGAGCATATTGAACCTTATGTAAGCATTGAGAATGCAATTCATCTTTTCTTGTTGAAAGTGGCTTGATGTTATTTTTAACTGACTTGATTTATCTTAATTGACCTGCTACATTTCTGAACAAGAAGCTGAACACAAGATAAAAAAAATCAAGTATGGACTAGGGCCTACAATTTTTAAGGTATTTTCTTAGAACATGTCTTCTTTGAAGTCACATCTACATTTATTCATATGAGAAATATTTATTTGATACCTACTATAGTGCTAGTATTTCAGAAGCACTGTGTTCTGATGAAACTGGATCTAAGCGTCTATTATTTGGGCATACAAATGCAAATGGATTGTATTTTCTTGTGATATCCTCTATTGCTCTTCAAATGAATTAGTTTTCTTGAGCATAAAGAGAAGAAAGTAGATTAACCACACAGTTAAGATATTGCTCATTTGTTTTTCTTGCATTATCTTTGTATAAGAAGCATTTTTTAACTGAGAAGTTATTACGTACCTGGCAGAACTCTTGCCATTGGGTATAGAGTTGTGGGCAAGACCTGGCCTTTGTCCTCAAGAACAGCACAGTAACAAGGTTCCAGTAGCTCACTTTGAGTCAAAGTGTGCCCTGCTAGTGTTTGGCACTAGGGTTTCCAGAAGTGTGGATCATTTTGTGTTGACTTGTCAGTAGCCTGCCACCTTATTCTCCTGGTATCAAGGTCATAAATATGGGCTAGGCAATGCTCACTTCCTTTTCTCCCTCAGTCCCCCTGTATTGTCTACTTTGTCTTCTGTGCAGCCTCTCATTCAGGATGATTTTTCAATGACATTCAGGATGACATTCTATTGCTGATATTTGAAAGTAGTAGGAATATTGTTATTTTATTTTACATATAACTTCTTTAGGGATTCTGATACACTCATCCTTATGCCCCCCACCTCCAGAAAAGTTTGAAAATCAATGGGATAATCACTCTAGGGTCAGAAAACAAACCCCCTTAAACCTCCATTCTTTAATTTTAACTTTAATAACTTTTCACAGGTCACAAATAAAGCTGCTGGATGAATCAGCTAATATTATTTCAAGTCCTTGAAATTCCTTGACCAAAAGTGATAAATAAAAATTTTAAAGTTACTGCTCTAAGAGGCAGCATTTAACCCTAAGCACATGCATGAGGTAAATGTCCCTTTTCATGAAAGAAATGAAAACCTCAACTGTGAATACAAACCCAAACCATTGTTGCACTTTGGCATAAAGTTATGAGGCTTCAGCGGGCGTGGTGGTACACACCTGTAATTCTAGCGGCTCAGGAGGCTGAGGCAGGAGGATCTCGAGTTCAAAGCCAGCCTCAGCAACTTAGCGAGACCCTAAGCAACTCAGTGAGATCCTGTCTCTTAACAAAATACAAAATAGGGCTGGGGATGTGGCTCAGTGGTGGAGTGCCCCGGAGTTCAATCCCTGGTACCCCCCCCCCAAAAAAAAGAGTTATGAGGTTTTGGAACAGTCCATGTCTTGTATGAACAAATCTTTTCACACCAAATTCCTTTTCCATTCACTCCCAAAGGTTGCTGGATAAGGGAATGAGGTTGAGATTCAACAAGACCACAGTGCGAGGGGAGTACTTAGAAAACCAGAGTGGTCAATTGAGTTGAGCACCATTAAGAACTGGTGTTGTGGCTCCATGCTAGCCAGCTGAAGGGCAGTAAGCCTTGGCTGACTTAGCTGTAGTTGATTGTGCTTGTAGCTATCATTATGGGTTATCCATCTCATGGCCTCTGAAGCAGCCTCCTACTGCCTAGCTGGAAGGCTGAGAAATAAACACCTCTATTCATCAAGTGAGAGCCCAACAGACCATAACTCTGTTCCTATCTTTCTGAGACAGCAAATTAGCATCATAAGTCATGGTGAAAATATTTATGAAAGTCTTTCAACTTAATACTGTTTGATTCTATGATAAACTCTTGGAGAGCAGTTTCTAAAAGAACTCACTTAGTATTCTGTCCTTTCTTGCCTCTGACTTTCCATAAAATAATTCTGCACAGCTTCCTAGACCATGGCTTGAGCAGGAGGAGAGAGTCTTTCTCTCTGTCCCTTTGCAAATTTGCCTGGATGATAAGGCTTAATTGCTCAGCAGCTGTGCAGCTGTCCAACACAAGGCTGGGAGTACACTAGGGATTGGCAGCAAGGAGTGGGCATATGGAGGGAGTCGTGTTGGTGACAGTGAGGTTGTTGCCTCCATCCTGCCTCTACCTCTTCTGTGCTGATTCCAGGCAACTAACTGTCCCAGACAACTCATTTCACTTGAAGCCAGAGAATTGGAATGGCAAAATGTGGGTTGTTCTCAACTGCAAAAGAAAAGGGAGAGAGGCAGCTCATCTTCTGCACATCCCCCTGTGTGAGCCTACCAGACCTGAGGTTTGGTCCTGTCTGTAACCATAGTGTCATATAGAGCCAAGAGGAAGGCTTCAAATCTGTTATTGCCTTGGAAATTAAATATTAGCTGGAGGGGATAACAAGGAAATGGGCAAATATTCTTAGTGGGCCACAGATTATAGAGAAAAATCTTCCAAAATCATATATGGATGGACTTGAGAGCAGCTTTCTTTGGCAGGACCGGAAGTGCTCATGATGGAAAATAGATTTTAATGATGTTTGTAGCATTCAAGAGTTACTTTTCAGGCAATCTCCATGACAAGCCTGCTGGTGGAATTGGATGGCAATTCAACAGGGAGGAAAGAAAAATAGGGCTGTTGAAAGAAATTGGGGCTCAGAAAATGGAAGAAGACTGGAGAGACGACAGGCTGATTGATGCAGCATGTGGAGCTACAGAATGGCTCCCAGGAGAGGATTCCAGTAAGTGACCAGGGGTGAGTCAGGCAGCAGCAGCTTGAAATCAAAGAGCAGTTGTGAAGATTGAGTTCATTGGAGGACAGAGTCAACAGGGCTGTCAACAGGGCTGGAGTGACTGGGGCAGGCAGGTTTGTTTTGCATATGTTCAATTTTTACTTTCTAACTAAAGGTGTAAATAATATGAGAGTAGGAATTTTGGAAAATATGGAATGTTATGTAGAAACTAAAAATAACTCATGGACCTACTACCTAGCAATAATGCTATTAATATTTGAAGTACATCCTTCTATATTTTCCACTCTATCCCCGTACATATAAATATATATATACACATGTAAAATATACATATACACATATATATATATACATAAAATATATATAATATGTACATATGGGTTTAGAGTGGAAAATCCAGAAGGAAATACATATAAATGTGTGTGCATGTGCATTTATATTATATATATATGTGTGTATATATATTTTATATATGTATATATATATATATACTGTTATGGTTCAGATGTGAGGTATCCCCCAAAAGCTCATGTGTGAGACAATGCAAGAAGGTTAAGAGGAGAAATGATTGGGTTATGAGAGCCCTAACCTAATCAGTGAATTCATCCCTGGTGGGATTAATTGAGTGGTACTTGAAATGGAGGGTGTGGCTGGAGGAGGTGGGCATTGGGGGCATGGCTTTGGGGTATATATTTTGTATCTGGAGAGTGGAGTCTCTTCTCTTTGCTTCCTGATCATCATGTGAGCCACTTCCCTCTACCACACTCTTCTGTCATGATATCCTCCTGCCTCACCTTGAGTCCCAACTAATGGAGCCAACTGTCCATGGACTGAGACCTCTGAAACTGTGAGCCCCCAAATAAACTCTTCCTCCTCCAAAATTGTTCTGATCAGTCTTTTAGTCACAGCAGCGAAAAAGCTGCCTAAAACACATACATATATATTGTATTTGTATATATACATATATATGTCCTATATGTATATATCTGTGTATGTGTGTGTGGAGTGTGTGTGTGTGTGTGTGTGTATATATATATAATAGCCTTTACAAAGTTGTGCTAAGTATGTTTTATCACCTGTTTTTCCTCCCCACATAACATGTTGTGATTGTTCTCTTCATCCATTTGAATTTTACTTTTCTCTCAGGGCCCAGCCAAAGTCTCACTTACTGACAACAAGTTCCCCTGAACCCTAGATAAGATTTGGTTCCCATTCTGTGGACTTGCATGGCACCGTGTTCTTGATATTTGACAGCACTCATCACACATGCACATTTCTTGTCAATTCTCTGAGTATACAAGTGTATCTTGGTCACTGTTATAGCGCCAGAACCTGGCCCATATAGGCAAAAGTAAAAAAAGTCAAAACAAAACAAAACAAATGTTCATCAAATACATGAACAAGAGCATTTGCCATCTGTAAGTTGATGAGTCTATAACTTAGGACCTACATGACTGATTCATGAAATCCCAAATTTGGGACCTAGAATGTGAATAAAATGAAACAACAATGAAAACTGAAGTGCTTGACTAATGGACAGTTTCTCTGTGCCATGATGGCTTCCTCTAAGAGGCAGTGCACCTACCACTCATATTATCCAAATGTGGCTTGAACCCTGCAAGCTTCTTGCTTTGCAGTCACATCACTTTTTCTTTCCTGCTGGCTAATGGATTTGTGCTATGGGGAGGAATTTTCAGAAGCATGATGCTCCAAGGCTGTCAGAGTGCTTCAGTTTTCCTCTTCCATCCCTTTGGGTGGTGGCATTGGTGGGAAGAGGAGTAAGGAATGTACCTACTACTAGGGTGAAAGTGGTGGGGCACTCTGGTTGTATTTCTTAGGTAGTCTTGGCTCCAAAATTAAGGGACTACCAAAAGTCATTCATTGGGACCTTAAGCCCCAAGTTAAGAAGCTTCTATATGCAGCCTGAGGGAAAGGTACCTAGACTATGAGAAAACCTCAGCAACTCAATAGCAAACCACACAAAGGAGGATTTGATCTATTTCAGGAAAGTGAGACTACCTGACTCAGATTTTTGCTCTATCTTTATGTAAATGGTTCAGTCACCACTGGATCTTCTCATACTTTTGATGAATTTAGAGAATGGTAACCTCTTTTGACCATAATTTCATTGAGCAGAGTTTTTTTAAATCAATAGTCTTACAAAGTCAATTTCTGTTATTGGTATTATTCCTGCATCAATGAAGTTAAGGAAAATGATTGTGCAGATATTGTTAAAGAAAGAGTATTCAAAGACACTTCTTAAAGGACAAAAAGGTTTTATTCAAGACCATTACAATAGGTACAGGGAAAACTGCCATGGGATTTTGCAGTGGGGGAGAGAGATTAGGGTAAACTCTGAATTTAGCACAGGCAAATGGGAATTTATAGCTACAGAACAGGGTAGGGAACAATGAATGAAAAATTACTGAAAGGTAACATCAGGAAGCAGGGTTCTGGCTAAATGGCCTAATAGTATTCTTTCTGAAGGTACACTAGGATGATCAAACATCACCTGGGGGACAGTGGGGAATGAGGAACCCAATCAAATATTGAGTGCTATCACACATGGAGGGTGGCAAATTTTTCCTCAACTGACTTAGCAAGGTACCTTACTAAAACTGGATTTTGCAAGAAAGTGCACAGATGGGCTCAGGACAAGGTTCAGGACACTGACTGAAATTTGATCAAGCAAAGAATTCTTGTCAATACCTGATGAGGACAAAGAGTCATAAAGTGGAACTTCTGTTTGATCATCCGAGAAGACTCTTCCTGACATTTATAGGCAAGCTATCTTTGCAGAAATGGCAAAGCACAGCCAGACAAGTATTGTATACTTCTTGTACATTTCTAAAGTTAATTGGATTTCTTGTTTTCATGTTTCTAACCAAGTCTAGGACTACGCAGAAATGTCCTGTAAATCTTGAAAATAATTGCATTCACAATTATGTCTACAAAAACTAACCTCCCTAAGGTCTATCACACATTACTTCATCTACTCAGTGTCTTACCCTGTGTAACCCCTGAGCTAGAAGCACAGTGACAGGTGGAGGAAGCAGGGCCCCTGTTGCCAAAAAAGCTCACAGTCCTGCTCCAAAGACTTCAAGAGTTTAATTTCAAAATTCTTTTGCTTGAGCTTTAGCGGCCCTTTGCCTCTGAAGGTGAAAGGACGCCATCTTGCCTGGTCACTCTTTTCCTCTTCTTCCAGCTTCTGCTCCAGTCTTACTTTCTTATAACTTTTGTCCTGTCCTACAGACATACTTTGTACAATCCCCTTCCCATCTTCACACTTAATGTCCTCTTCCATCCACTCAAGGCCCAGCGTGAAGTTTGCTTTCTCCAGGTTTCTTCTTTGCTGTACTTATAAGCACACATAGACAGCATTCCACCACTCTCATCATCTCCATTGCTTCCACCCTTCTTTAACTTCTATTATCTCTTCCCAGGACTATTTGTTAGAGCTCTCTCTCTCTGCTCCCATTCCCAAAGTCAATGTCACCAGTTTTCTCAGAGCCCTCCAACAACTTCCCATCTCACTCAGAGTCAAAGCCAGTCTTTGCCATTACCTACAATGCTCCATATGATCTGGCCCCTCTATTCCTTTTCTGACCATATTTCTTATTACTCTTCCCATAGCTTACTTGACTCTACATCACAGGATCTCAACCCTAATAGTTCTAACACACTCTTTTGATGAAAAGTACTTTTAATGTTTCTTTATCTCTTAAAATGTATAAATAATATAACTTGGCTATATACATGTATTTTAGATATCAATGTATAATACCCCCAAATAACACAAAAGATAATTTGTAATACATTAATATGTATTTTAATATGCAAATTCTGAAGTACAGATACATCTGAAGGTATAATGAAGAAGTAAAAAACTTTGTATCTGTAGTCATAGTCAAAGTGCCAGTTCCAAATGTGATTGTTACAAGCATACTCTAGAGAGCTATTCAAATACACAGAACAGCATTACTACCAGCAGTAAGATTTTTTTAAATGAGTAAACACTTCTTCTCTGTAATTTTGAAATACACAATGAATTATTATTTATTATAGGCAACATTTTGTGCAATTGATCACTAAAGATTATTCCTCCTGTCCAACTAAAATTTTGTAACCTTTGATCAACATTTCACCTAACCCCATTCAGCTCCTTCCTCTAGCCTCTGGTAACCACCAATCTATTCTCTACTTTTATGAGTTTGGCTATTTTAGTTTCCAAATATGAGTGAGGTCATGTGTCTTTCTATGCCTGACTTACTTCATTTGGCACAATGTCACCCATGTTCATCCAAGTTGTCACAAATGACAAAATTTTCTTCTTTTTTAAGGCCACATAGTATAAACAATGGATTCTTTATATATACAAGATTTTCTTTATCCATCCATCCATTGATGGATACCTAGACTGATTCCATGACTTGGCTATTGTGGACAATTCTTCAATGAACATGCAAGTATAGATATCACCTTGGCATACTGATTTCATATCTTTTGGATATACACCCAGAAGTGGGATTGCTGGATCATATGGTAATTCTCTCTTCAGTATTTTGAGAAACATCCATACAGTTTTCCATAATGGTCATATCAATTTACATTACCACCAACAATGTACAAGGGTTTCTTTTTCTCCACACTCTCACTTGATGAACATTTCTCAGTAAAATTCCAAACAAAATAAAGTATGATGTTTCTTGTCATCATCTTTCATCTTTCACAATGGCTCCTCCCATCACTGGAACAATTTTTTTTTTAAAAGTCCAGTCACATTTTTTAAATTCCCTCTAGGGGGCATTGGTGCCCCACTGAAAACTATTGCTCAGTTCACTGGCCTTGCTTCTTCTTGAACATACAAACTTGTTCCCACCTCAGGACCTTTGCACTTGCTATTGTTCTCTCTGCCTGGAAGGTTCTTCCCCCAGACACTTGACTGACTCTCTCCATCACATACTTCAGCTTTCTGCTGAAATAACACTATTTAGAAAGCCTCAAATAACACTAATTTAGAAAGCCTCTCCATAGCCAGGCACAGTGATACATGCTTCTAATCCCAGCAACTCAAGGAGGCTGAAGCAGGAGGATTGCAAGTTCAAGGCCAACCTCAGTAACTTAGGAAGACCCTAAGCAACTTGACAAGACCCTGTAAAAAGGTCTGAGGATGTAGCTCAGTAGTAGAGCACCCCTGAGTTCAATACCCAGTACCCTCCCACCAAAAGAAAAAAGAAAACCCTTCACTACAAAGTCTATCTAAAATAGTACCCCTGTTCAGTCTACTTTTATCTTTGTGCACTTCTTAAATTTTCTTCATAATATTATCATACAGACATTACTTTATATATCTATTTTATTATGTACTTATTGCCTGGCTCTCCTGCTAGACACTAATGACTAGAAGGAAATCTCCAAGAGGTGAGGGACTTTTTCTATCTTTCATACAGTTTTATTTCCAGGGTCTAGTAAAAGTACCTGGCTTATCATAGGTGTTCAATAAATATTTGTTGAAAGTTGTCTCATTGTCAAGTCTCCCTCCTCTGTGCTCCCATGCAAGTCTGCCCTATCAAGGTCAGTGCTATTATGTACTATGTGTGGCCTCAGTGAGGTTGGTAACAGTTGTCTTCTCTTTGGTCTTTCTTATTATAAGCATCTATCAGAGCAGCCAGCCAGTCACTTATCCATATCATGCCTATATTTAGCTCTTCCTTGTTCCCATCAAGGGTAAGCATTTATAAATCAGCCTGTGAATTACCCATAATGTGGTGCTACTGCACTGCTTAGAAATACCCTTTTTCTATGGACAGGCTAAACATTGTCCCTATGGTCTTGGTTACCTCTTTGATTTACTTAGTAGTTCAACAAACTAAAAAAGGTTATGTGCTGGTGTGTGACCTCCTATGTGTGTGGGGGGGTGTCAGTCAAGTGAAGGGATTAGAGCCCAGGAGCAGGAGTTTGGTGAGGTGAGAGGAAGGGGCTACTCGGAGTTGCAAGATATAGAGAAGCCAGAGTGTGAATGCAAATCACATACAGGGGAAAACCCTAAGGATCAAGAGAAAAATCACCTACCATTTGGTGAAGGAAGCAAATGGGGAGAGAGGAAATGAGAGAGGAAGATAAAAAGTCAAGAGTTGGATCAACACAGGCAAAGAATGGCTACTGAAAAGGCACTTCTGCCTAGAAGACTCTTCATTCAAGTAGATACATAACCTGAGCATTCATTTCCTTCAGGTCTCTATTTAAATGCCTTATCATCATGTGGATCTTCCCTGAACACCCTAAATAAAATGGGACTTCCTTTGAATCAAACTATATTCTTCTTAACTTTCCTCTTCTTCTTTGTAGCATTATTGACAATGTCACATTTTATGTTATTATGCTATTCATTTTCTCTTTTCTACCCAACCTGCACCCCCGCTAGAATATCAGAACAGTGGTCTATACACAATACTCAGCAAATATTTGTTGAAAAAAGGAAAGAAAAAAATGTACCAATGCATGACTGATGAGGACACTATTTGATCTGGATACTTCCAAGGAGAACTGAGGGAAAGTGGGAAAATCTTAATTCTTCTATCCCAGTAAGCTGTGAGGGAATCCAGGGGATAACATAGAAGTAAAAGCATTTGGGAAAAAAAAAAGCATTTGGGAAAGGGTCATTCATAGAAATTCTACATTCCTTTTTCTGAAAATATTCATTTGTTTTCTTCCTTTCCTCTCTCCCTCCAAGATAACACTGAAAAACTGCAGAGAGAGTGACCAAAATAGGCCTCTTGCTCCCAAATATTTCTTCGACCTTGGCCAGCTATTCAGGTGATCAGACATTCTTCAGGATTAAGAGATTACAGCCCAGACCTAATTTTGCTGGACCCTTAGTACCTTCTCTGTTTGGCATTCATACACACAATAAGAGATTATCAATGCCACTAACAATCTGACTGCCCAACCATTAAATAATCATAGTTAAAAGCTTCCCCATTTAGTGAACAAGTATTATATACTACATACTGTGCTATATTCTTGTAACCACCCTATGAAGTGGGGATCATTATCATCCCCATTCTGCAGGAGTAAACTGAGGCTCAGATAGGTTACTTCATTTGTCCAAGATCACAGAGCCACTGGTGACAAAGATGATTTTTCCATTACATCTTTCTGCAAGAGGGGAAGGCTCAGAGTAAATGAAAAGGCAACCTAACCCTCTGTGAGCTCAGGTCTAGGGTGGGGACTGATATGCAACCTGACACCTTGAAGCAGTGCTCCCTACAGAAATATCAGCAAACTTTATATCCACCTGACCTTGGCCAGCTGCATCAATGAACTAAAAAACAAATACTCTCCCAAAAATGTCTTTCCTACTCTGCCTTATTGGAACAAGAAACCCAGAAGAGTCAGGGACACTGATTTCTCTGCTTGATTACTTTCCCAGGAACTGTGTGCTGTATTCTGCTTGCAAGTTTTTCTATTGAATGGATTTTAAGTAATTTTAAATGTAACTTTCTCCTGCTCGTTACTGTGATTTGTGTGTGTATACATACAGACACATGCATATATCCTACATCGCCTACTTAGTTGACGCTCCTAAATCCTAAATGACGTGGCCTGAGTCTTAGTTATGTTGTACTCTCCTAAGTAACCTTAAGCCTTCAAGCCAGATCAATCATCTCATACCCCATGGAACTTTGTACATCCTACTAGACAGGGTTCACGTGGTGCCTGGCATGCAATAGGCACTCAGTACATACCTGTGCTTGCTGTACCTTGGTCCTCTTTACAGCCAAACTGTACACCCTCTCTTGCTTTGATTCTGCCATTTCTTATTCATTCTTTCTTTCTTTCTTTTGTTCTTTTGTATCTTCCCCCTTGAGATTCAGAGAGAAACAGTAGGAACTTCTCTTTTTAAATATTTCTTCCAGTCTGATTCCTATAGTCTGATCTCTGTGTACACACAGATCCATTCCTTAAATTGGTCCCCTAACCATTAAAGTCTTCCCCCAAGGGCTGAAATCCCCAGTGGGTACAGCAATGGTAGCTGATATTTAAATAGATATTAGAGTTTCCTAAGCAGTTTCTTCTGCCTCTTGTTTGCATATCACGACAGCCCTGTGAGTTAGTAAGATCATGAAAATTCCCATTTTGCAGAAGACCAAAGAATCTTAAGGAATTTTAATGATTTTCCCAAGGACATAGAGCAAGTTAAATGGCAGAGCTGGGTTTTTGGCATCTAGTACAAAAGATGCTCTTTGTGGGGCATGTTAGGGGAGCAGAAGATCCTGGGGACCATCTTATCCTACATAATGCCTCAGAGGAATGGATAAATGGAAATAACAGTTTCATTCTTCATAGATCTCTTTGGGGTAGCATCCAATTTTTTTATTACCTTTAACTAGGAAGCAATTCCAGACGTCCCATGTAGAGATAAGCTGATGTTCTCACCATGAATCTTACCTAAGACCAGCCTTAGTGCACCAGACCCCAGTCTGACTGCCATTACATTGAAACCAACCACAAAGGGTAGTTGTTATCTGCTGAAGATTAAACCTAACATCCCTTAGAAACCCTACTTTCCTGAACATTCTTTTCTCCATTTGAAAATTGTCAACCTTATCAACATTCTGAAGTTCATGCCTATTCACTCTTGTTGACAGGGTATACTAAACTTGGCCTGTGTTGATCCAAGAAGGTGCCAGTTCCAGCCCAACTGACTCTGTTCCAGCTCATCTTGACACAGCTTTGGTAAAGTCCCTGTGAAAAGTTGCAAATTCCTGATCCCTGAAAGAAGTTAAAGGAAACATAAATAAATGGAAAGTCATCCTGCATTCAGGAATTGGAAGACTAAATATTGGTAAGATGGTAATACCACCCAAGTGATCAACAAATTCAATGCAATACCTATCAAAACCCTAATAGCCTTTTTTTCAAGAAAGTATGATCCTAAAACTCATGGAATTGCAAGAAACCCTGAATAGCGAAAATAAATAAATCCTGGGAAAAAAACTCGATGGGTCACATTTGACAATTTCTAAATGTACTACAGAGGTACAGTAGTCAAAACACTGTGGGTCTGGCATAAGCATAGATAACAAATCAATGGAATAAAAAAACAGAGTATAGACACAAACTCATACATTTATGTTCTATCAGTTTTGGAATAGGGTACCAAGACCCTTCAGTGGGGGAAAAGAAAAGTTGCCACAACTAATGGTGAAATACCACCTCACAACCACTAGGGTGACTGTAATTTAAAAAGAAAAATAGCAAATGTTGCCAAGGATGGAGAAAAATTGGGTTCCTCATACATTGCTGATGAGCATGTGAATGGTGCAGCCATTTTGGAAATTGGTTTGGTGTTGCCTTAAAAAATCAAAATAAAATGACCGTATGACCCAGAAATTCCACAGGTTACATGTCCGAAAGCAGATACTCAAATAGCTTTAAACAAGTGTTCACAGCAACCCTACACACAAAAAACACTGATTGTTGAACACATCAGCAAAATGTATTGTGGTCACACAATGGACTATTGCTCAGCGAACACAAGAAATGAAGTGTTGATAAATGGTGCAACATGTATGAATTTTTAAAACATACTCAGAGAGAGAAGCCATACACATAAGGTCACACATTGTATGATTTTACTTACATTAAATATCCAGAATAAGAAAATGAATAGAAAAGCAAAAGCAGATGGATGTTTGTTTTCCAGGGACTGGTATGGAGGAGAGGACATAGAATGCTACTGCTTAATATATTTTGGGTTTCCCTTTTGGGATGGTGGAATATTGGGGGCTAGGTACATCATTGCAAATATATGAAATGCCACTGAATTGCATGCTTTAAAATCATGAATTCTATGTTATGTGAACTTTACCTTAATTTTAAAAAATGTCCTATTCCCATCTTATGTGGCAACATCCCCAAGAAGATCATTCTTCATGCCACAAGGAATCTGGTGGTGCAGTAGGAGTCAGGTGTAGTAGTTCTGCTTCTCTGGCTTTTCATATTTTTGGAATTGGCTTGGCAGATCCTTCACGATCTGAGTTTCTAGCCAGTTGCTTTCTTTGATTCAGGGACAGAATTCATTTGCCAGTGCTCTGTGCACATGAATAATGGTGCTGTATCATCTGAATGAGGATATGTCACATTCAAAATGCACAGGTACCTCTTCTAGATTTGCTCATCACAGTTACCTGTGAGTAACAGAGCAAAGCTCTCATCCCCCTCTTCCAAGAATAGATTTAAGGTCTGAAGTTGCCTCCAGCAGAAGGTTTCTACTTGCTTTGACGTTTATGGGGTAGGGGGTATCCTCTTTCCTTGGATGCAGGGTAGAGAACATTCTGCCCTCAACTACAAGGTCTCAGCTTAGCCTCATTATGTCAGTGGAATCAGAGGTTTGTAAGTGATCCTAATGTGTTGAAAATGAGAAATCGGATCTCTGCTTCAGTGAAGGGTAATGTTTATTACGTACTAAAGAGCACTCAAGGAGACGGCAGCAAATACAGAAGTTGTATGAACATGTGCATCATTAAAAATTGTAATTAAGCCAACTCCCTGAGCACCAATAATAAAACCCAATGAAGTTGTCTGTGGGATGATTGGGCTACAGTTCCACATTGTGAAGAGATCTGTGGCAGCATCTGCAATGGCAGCCCAAGTACTGGTGTTGACCTTGGCCCTTGGAACAGGAAGGTCCGGGAGACCCAGACAGTGGGATTCACTTGTCTCCACCTACTAGCTGGCACGAGTAGACACAGTGGCACAGATAAAAATGATTGCAAATTCTCAGAGAGGGAAAACAAATGTGACTGGTGATCTCTGAAGTAATTTGTCAAGAACACAAAACCAAATTGTCATGTTTACTTTTAGAAAACTTTCATCGAGGGTTTGCCATGTGCCAACACTGTGCTGAGATCTTTTAGTGGAATTATCTTGTTTCAGTCTCACAAGCCTATAAGGAAAATGTTGGTATTGGCCCAGATTTTTGGATGAGGAAGCTAAAACTCTGAAAAATAAGTCACATGCTCATAAATGATAGACCCAGGAATCAAATCCAGGACTGCTGACCCCAGGGCAGATAAGTGGGCCATTGTTGCAAGATCTTCTTCAGGGATGAGTCAGGGGAAAGGTAGGGAATGAACCTTTATTGATAATATAGTTTATGTTATCTAATATTTACAATATTCTTGGCAAGGTGAATGCTAACATTCCCACTTATAGAAATTGTGGAGTCCAAGAGTCTGTGGGAGGGCTGTCTCTCAGGATGAAGACCTTTCAAACTTGGATGAAACTTTGGGACCTCCATAGACTGGTTGCAGGCATATTTCTAGACTCCAGGGTTTCCACTGGCTTTTCCTGATGTTGAGTTCTTGGTTTGTACTCATATACACATAATGCTTCAGACATAACACATTAGTGAGTTTAAGACCCCATTACTCAGGTCCAGCTACCCTTCAAGTGTGCATTGAAGGGGTAAATTGTGCTCCATTGACCAGCCCTTTATGGAGAAATTTCTGCTGGATTTGCCATTTTATAGGGATCTGCTTTGATACTGTAAGATCCAAATCGCCTGCTGGAAAAGTCTTGACTGCTGAGAAGTCAGGTTCTGGGGTCAGAAAAGAGAAGTTCATGAAACTGGAGATGGGGAATACTAAGGTTTGAGATGGCTAGTTCATGGAAGTCATCATATTTACTCCTTCTCTCTTCTTAGCCACCCCAGTTGCCATCTGCAACACCTCTAGCCACCCTGCTTCCTGGGGTCTGGCTAGGCAGTGAGTGGGAAAGAGGACTCTGTTCACAGTTAGCCGACATAACCAGGAAAAAAAGACAACAGCTAGTTACTAAGCAGCACTTTCTCTCAGGCATGGCAGCAGATACTATTATACCCCTGCACTAACAGCGCCCCATTTTTATAGGCATCTAAGGCCTATAAAATTAAAGAGAATTCAAGGGACCTGCCCAAGGCCACAGAGCTAATAAGTGGCAGAGGCAAGATTCAAATCCTGCCTGCTACTTCAGAGCCAATGCTCAGAATTTGATGCTCTCCAGTTGTCTGGGGAATACAGGACTCAAACTGGGCTCCCAATGCCATTTTGTTAGTGTCCCCCTCTACCCCTTGGGAGATGTTCTTGAGACTCAGAGCCCTAAGAGATTGCTCTGAGTAGGGTCAGCAGACAGAACCCAGAGACAGAAAGAGACAGATGCTGATGCAAGTGAGGGAGGCTGGGGTGGGGAGTCTGGATGGAAAGTGGTTAGACAGTTTAAGCTGAAAATTGCCAGCTTTTTAACTGCATCAGTAAGTGGAGTTGGGGAGAACGGGAAGGGTGAATTAAATAAAATTGTTATTCATCTTCCCTATTTTTTTTCACTTTTGCCCTAAGAGGGCAATTAAGGAAACAAATGGTTTGTGGAGATTAGCTGACTGGTAGCTTTGCATATTAATATAATGACGCTTGGCTATACCAGGCTGACTTTCTACTTAAGGTAGCTTTGTCCTTTCAGGCTGAAGAGCTGATTTCAAAGAATTATTTCTTAATTCAAAGAATTAAGAATTAGAATTAGAAGATTACAAATAAAATGAAATTATTCTCCCTTCCATATCCACCCTGTTTGTGGCCCCACAAAAAAATACGACTATGGGCAGAAAGCAAAGGGACTGGCATGGGCAGGGTACCTTTCTAACAACAGGAAGTGAGGTGGGCCAGACTGGGTAGGGTGGATGCCACCACTGCTTGGCAGGGTCTCCACCTGACAGGAGCTAAAATGTAATTGCATTCAGCCAACATATGCCAAGCCCCACATTTGCAGAGGTTAATACTGGATCCTTCTGGTGAGTGTTTAGCCTAGCAGGGGAGAAGGACACTTGGTTCACTCTAGAATTTTATATGGGGGCATCAGGGCATTGTTGTCCTACTCAGACTAAAGGAATAAAAATTGGATAGGGGATGTGGATTTTTTAAAATAATAACAAGCACAGTGGCTATGGTGGGCACTGCGATGCTCATAGATGCCCATAGTGGCCACATAAGAAAGCTGAGCACTCCCGTGCTGTCTGCCTAAGGATGGATCCATTGGCAGTCTGGGGATCTGTGGCTTAGTCACTGAGCCAGATCTCTAGAGACAACATCTTGCTTCATGCTCACTCTCACTCCACCCATGGTCCTTTTTAGGGAAAAAGTTCGGAAAGTGGTTAAATACATGAACTTCTGAGTCCAACTGATCTGGTCTAGAATCAGGATTCTGCCATTGCCATTGTATGACTTTGGAGAAGTCTCTTACCCCTTTCTGAGCCTCCATTGACTGTTTCTTCAGGTGAAAAGTAGGGATAAATAATGGTACCAACCTTCCAGGGCTATTGTGAGGGCTGAGGGAAATCCTGATGTCAGCTTCTGAAGTCTTCTCACTGTTATGGTATAGATTATAACATCAAACTCCCATTCTCCCCCCTCAGGACTGCTGCATACTTCTGTGGGGTTTACAATTGTGTGGTCACCTCTATCCCTAGCTTTCTCCCACCTGTGCATTTCTGTTCTTCATATTATGACCATTTGGCATTTCATAACTGTGAACTCAGAATTTAAACTATTTTCTATACCAACAATACTACCCCCAAATATTAGCAACAATTCACAAAGACTATATGTGTGTTTTATTGAAAGTTGGGAAGGGGAAAGACATTGTTGCAGAACAGCAAATAGCTTACAATTGAAAATGTCCTTCCAAGTCGTTCAGCAGCTCCTCCATGTCTCTTACCTTTCTCTGCACTCTTCTCTCTCTGTCTTAGAAACCAAGGAAACAGATTTTCCCCACTTTCTTTCTTTCCTTTTTATTTATTTATTTTTTTGTTGGTTTTGTACCAGGGATTGAAGCTAGGCCACTTACTTACTGAACCACATCCCCAGCCCTTTTTATGTTTTATTTAGAAACAAGGTCTGGCTAAATTGCTGAGGCTAGCCTCCAACTTGCAATCCTCCTACCTCAGGCTCCCCAGTCACTGGGATTAGAGGCATGTGCCACCACAACCTTAATCCTCAAGTTTAGAATTGGGCTTTATTTGTGAATAACCAAATGTCTGACTGAAGCTTGGAACTCACTGCCTAGAAGAAATTTAGAAGTTTCAGAATTAGAAGGTAGAGGGTGAGTTTTTTTTTCTCACTATACATGTAGAACACTTTTTGCAACATCTTATCCCTACTAAACATACAATAAAATAACAGCTGTTGTTATTGTAATAATTTTGATACTTTGAACTGATTTGAGCATAAATTAATGAATGTATTATACCTATTTAGTATAAGAGTCAAAGGAAATTTTCTCTAGAAGAGCCCTTAGAGATTGAGCATTTTTCAAAACATGTTTCTTGAAATGCTGTTTTCATGGGCTATTTATAGATCATCCAATAACTCTGGGAACTTCTTGATTATATTAGGGCATGATATATTTTATATCCCACTCTTGGGGATGTGAAAATCTATTAGACTGTTAAAGGCTCTGAGAAATCCTGTCAAAAAAGAATCTGTTTAATTTTATTTAGCATTGTGGTTCCCACTCATATTTGACCACAAAATTCTTTATGTTCACCAAACAAATATTACAGTTAAGATGTCATGCAGTTGACTTTGGGATATGTCAACCTGGCTTCAAGCCATCATTTTACAAATGATCAAAGTTAGGATGCAAAGGGGAAGGACTTGAATGAAAGGATCCAGTTAGCTAGTAATCTCTGCAGCTAGTGGAATGGACACGTGAAGCTTGTGTTCCAGAAGATCTAAAAACATCCAACAATCTTTTCATGCTATTCACCTACTCCAGTTGGTAGAGTTTGATGGCCTCTGTTGAAATTGAGTCAAGCAGAAGCATTGTCTCTGTTCTCCATCTACCTCTCTGTACTGTCCCCAATCTACACTAGTCAGGTTTCCAATCCCATTGTGTAACTGAAACTGCTGTTATCAAAGTCACCAGTGACTTCTGTGTTAAAAACGCCAATGTCATTTCTCTGAGTTTATCTTATATGACTTCTTGGCAGCATGCTGCATGGTTGACCATCCCCTCTGTAGAAATATTTTTCTTTCCTCATTTACCCAAACATGGGAGTCTTCTGCTTTCCTCCAACTCCCTTCACCAGGGTTTGTTGTTGATCTTTATTGATGTCATTGTTTGATGACTTCTCTGAACAAATTCTGTGTGGTGATGCACGCCTGTAATCCCAGCAGTTTGGGGGACTGAGGTAGGAGGATCTCGAGTTCAAAGCCAGCCTCACAACTTAGAAAGGCCCTAAGTAACTCAGTGAGACTCTGTCTCTAATAAAATACAAATACAATAATAAAAAGGGTCTGTAGATGTGACTCAGTAGTCAAGTGCCCCTGAGTTCAATCCCCAGTAACTTCCTATAAAAATTCTGTTGAGTCTGAATTCTTTATGATGTATTGCTATTAAAGTCTCTTTTTGGTCAGCCTGATGGTCAGCTAATGGTTGGACAGAGGTTTCTTTAAATATCTAAAAGCATCAGTTCTCTCAGCCTTTGTTGAAGGGCTGCGTGGACAAGTTGGGGTGTGCCTTCAGCACTCCAGCTGGCAGTTGTCAACTCTACGTTAGCCTCCACTTCCTGCATGCCCAGCACTCCAAGTCAGCTAGAGGTGAGGGATTTAGGTCTTTCCAGGTCTTGTGTAAGTATTTGCACAACCTTGTGCATGTGCACAGTCCTACACATGCATATGGCCTTCTAGATTCCCACAACAATGTTGGACCTCTTCAAAGCCCTTCATGAGCATCTCATTTCACAGCCTTTTTAAAAACAATTTAAGGATCAAAACTGGGGCCTCATGCATCCCAGGCAAGCACTCGACCACTGAGCCAGGTCCCCTGCACCTCATTTCACTGCTTTTTTAAAAACATGTTAGTTGGTCTATTATTTGTTCCAAATTTTATATATTACTCCAGGAATGAGTTTTGTTAGAGAATTACTGATTGTTTTTGACAAATTCCCATGGAGAAAAGGTTGTTTTCAGTGGGCAAACTTGAGTCTAGCTGGTACTCTCTGTAATCAGTTTTCAGAAGCGCACTGCTTACCTTTTAGCTGTCATCTCCCTGATCCAAGCCACCATCCTCTCTCACGTGGTTCCTGTCATAATCTCCTAACAGTTCTCCCTTGACTCCATTCTTGTAGTCCCATAATTCATGTTCTACACAGCGAATCTTTTAAAAACTGCCCTTCAACCACTTTGTGTACAACCAGAAAAATGATAGTTGTACTCCATTTGTGTACAATACAACTACAATAAAAATAAATTAATTAATTAAAACTGCCCTTCAAATGAGGCTATGCCACTGTTTAAACCCTTTAAAAGCTTTCCTTTGGAGAAAAACCAAACTCCTTTCCATGGTGCCACCAGCCCTACAATGCCAGGTATACCACCTGCCAACTACCTTCAACTCATATTTTTCATGTGTTGCACCCTAAGCTAACAACTCTATTTATTTATTTCAATTGCTTGAACACATCAAACTCCTTCCTACCATAGAGCCTTCCCGCTATGTTTACTAACTCAGGCCAGTTTTCTCAGGACTTTCCCAGTAGTACACCAAAAGTCCCATGTCTCAGGATTCCATTCATCCCAGGCAGGACAGGACTGCTTGTAATCCTATCTCATACACACTGTGGTCTCTAGTTAGACTATGACTGATCCCTTAGTCTCTGCTTTAACATCCCTCTTTCAGGAATGCCTTCCCTGACCACATGTTGGCCATAGGGCTTTCCTGGTTTATTCTCCCACAATTACCTAAGGATTTTCCTTTGAACAGCTTATAATAATTTGTAATTTTTATTTATTTCTTTTTACGTTTTTATTAGTGTATTATAGTTATACAGAATATTGGGATTCATTTTGACATAATTACATGTGCAAGGAATATTATTTCCTCCCTTTCAGTCCCCAGTGCTTTGTCTTTCCCTCCTCTCCTAACTCCCCAATTCCCCTTCCTCTATTCTACTGGTATTCCTTCTGTTTGTTTATTTCTTTCTTTCATCCTTTTTTTTTTTTTTTGGTGCTAGAGATTGAACCCAGGAGTGCGTAACTACTGAGCCGCATCTCCAGCTCTTTTGCTATTTTTTATTTAGAGATGGGGCCTTGCTGAGTTGCTGAGGCTGGCTTTGAACTCATAATCCTCCTGCCTCAGCATCCTGAGTTGCTCAGATTACAGGTGTGTGCCACTGTGCCCGGCTGCCACTCTTTTACATTGAATAGATTACCATCACTAATTATTACCATCACTAATTGCATTACCATCACTAATGCTGAATGAACCTGACACTCATCCACAAGGCTTTCATGAACCTCACACCATTTCTGAGTGCCAAGATGGTGAAGACAGCTGTGGCTCCTATCACAAGCCAAGATCAAACTATTTTACTTTACATAGCTTAGAATAATTTGTACTTTTGTATTTGTCTTTTTTTTTCATTGCATGTGTTCGCCACTAGACCATAAACTCCATGAGAGTCTTATCTCCTCATATATTCCCAGCATCCAGATAACACCTGGAACATAATAGGAACTCAATAAATAATTTTAAAATTAATGAATAAGCCAGGCATAGTGGCGCACACCTGTAATCCCAGTGGCTCTGGAGGCTGAGGCAGGAGGATCACGAGTTCAAAGTCAGCCTCAGCAAAAAGCAAGGTGATAAGCAACTCAGTGAGACCCTGTCTCTAAGTAAAATACAAAACAGGGTTGGGGATGAGGCTCAGTGGTTAAGTGCCCCTGGTTTAATCCCTGGTACCAAAATAAATAAATAAATAAAATGAATGAATGAATGAATGAATGAATGAACGAATGCTATGCTACCATAGTTTGGTCAGCCACTTGTAAAAACCAAACGAACACAGCAAAATGTGGTGGCAACTACTCGTGACACAACCCTGAGCAGGAAGAATTGGGCTAGCCCATGCAGCACCTTGCTGTGAATTAGAAAAAGATGCCAATGCTGAGGAAAAGTGGGTTGGTGAACAGAACACAGGCTGCATTTCAGGTCCATTTATTTCTCACTCTTCAGCCATGGCCTTATCCAGGTCACAGATCACATAACCGGAAGCCATGTTTGTGACTCAAAGGAGAACTTGTAAGCAAGGTCAAGGGAGGAGTGATGAGAAAAAGCAACAGAGGCCCATGGGATGCAGTCTGCCTCTGGTGAAAACTAGGGTTCTTTTGCAAGTGGTTTTAAAAAGCCATTTGAGAAGCAGGGTGTCGTGACACACACTTGTAATCCCAATGACTCAGGAGGCTGAGGCAGAAGGGTTGCAGGGTCAAAGCCAGCCTCAGCAACTTAGTGAGACCCAGTATCAAAATTTAAAATAAAGTTTGGAGATGTGGCACAATGGTTAAGCACCCATGGGTTTAATCCCTGGTACCAAAAAAGAAGCCATTTGAGAAAAAGGAATAAAGAGTAACTGGCTCAGTCATTTCAACTCATGTCAGTGGTTAAGAATCAAAAGCACATGCTCTGGAATTTGTATTTTAACTTTGTATTCTGGTTTTACCTTTTACTTCTTATGTGACCTTAAGGAAGTACCTCCATTTTCTCATCTGTAAAGAGATCAATGTCAATGTGAACATTAAATAAGATAATGCATATAACATATATTTGTTACACAGCAAATATTAAATAGTCATTACTATTATTGATATGCAATATTAATTACATCATGTAAAATATAATATACAAAATATTAGAAAAAGTCAGAATGGGTTTCAAAGGTAGCTTTGAACAGGCAGCCCCTTCCCCTGGCATCCTGCATTATGTATGCAGCTTAGATTTTTTTTGTTAAAAGATGGAATTGGAAAGCTTCCCAGACTGTACAGCTGGCCAGGTCCCTAGCCATCCTGGTGATGGTGTAGGGTGAGGAGCAAGGTGATTCACTTGTCCCAGTAGAGGCCTCATCTCCTGTGAAACAGCAGAGATGGTGGTGGGTCCACTAAACAAGATATAAATAAGGACCCCAAGAGCCATGCCCATGTCAAATACCCAAGTACTGTAGAAGTGACTGGCTGCAGGCCTGCCCTCAAGCACAAGGCACATGGGCGTCAGGATGACTTTACTCTTTTTGGATAGTCCAGGTTTCCAAGTCAGCATTTGCCAGAAGAAGATATAGCCCAGAACTCCGTTGTTCCTTGGATGGTGTCCATATAGGGGACTGGGTGGGAAGCAGGATTTGTTGGGCTTAGAGGAGGTCAAGGACAGGGCGAAAAGAGAGTCAATCTAGTATTGGAACACATCTAGCTGGCACCCCAGAAGACATCTGAACCTAGGGAAATGAAGCCAACCTTCAAAGGGAAAGAAAGAATGGAAGAAAAGATTGGGGTACCTTGTACCAAGTCTTTCTGGGTTTGAATTAGGAAGTTACTTTCTTCATCCTAGGTCATTCAGGTGGTGATATCTCCAGACACAAGTTGGCTGTGGAGGACAATAAACAATAAAATGGTAACAATATTGCCAACAATAGTAATAGTAAGTACTGAACCTCATATCAAGACATGGCCCTGCACTAAATGCCTACACAGGCTCCGGGTCTTCATCTTCTCAACAGCTCTGTGAAGTAGGAAACAACCATCTTTATTTTACAGAGGAGGAAACAGGTTCAGAAAGGCGGAGTAGCTGATGTCAAACAATGAAATCTGCATTTGAACTAAAGTATTTCTAACACAGAAGTTCCTAACCCCAAAGCAGAACCCCTGGCTGACATTTCACAAAAATGGGGCTCAGCAGACATCTCCAGGGGGAACATCCAGAGCCTTTGGTCATCCTCTTCACTGCCTAGGCTCTGAGCACCAAGATACCCACGTTTCTTTTCAATCCATACAGTTCTATTATCACCTCATGCAACCTACTTTACTGCCACCTTGAGCAAGGGCTTAGCAAAGTACCTAGCATGCCACAATGTCAGCTGACATTGTATTGTTATTAGTAGTACTGAGGCTATTTTACCTGAATAAAACTGAGTTAAAAGAGCTCATGTTACCTACCCGTCAGCCTATTGTGAGGTCAAACCAGATGAGTAGAAAAGGCTTTGCAAACTGAGGTCATTGTGAACATATTATGCTATCATTTTTTATTTTTTAGTTCTGGGGATGGAACTTGGGGCCTGCACATGCTAGGCAAGCACTCTACCACTAAGTCATATTCCCCAGCCTTTGTGTTATCAGCAACGCATGCATCTGTTCCTTCAGGCATTTGTCTTGAAGGCTTTTATGGGCTGGGGTAGACAGAAGGCTTCCTTTGTACCTCCACATTCTCCTTTCTTTGTATGCCACAGGGCAGGGCTTTTCACCAGCATTGGAAAGATAAGGTGAAGCGATTTGTCCCAAATCACGTTGTAAGACAGAATTAATAATAGGTATCTGCAGTCATCTGATCCTTGACAAAGGTGCCAAAAACAGACATTTCAGAAAAGACATCCTTTTTAACAAATGGTGCTGGGACAACTTGTTATCCAGTGGTAGAAGAATTAAACTAGACCCTTAATTCTCACCCTGCACAAAAATCAACACAAAATGGATCAAAGACCTTGGAATTAGACCAGAAACTATGCACGTCCTGGAAGAAAACATAGGGCCAACACTCCAGCTTTCAGGCACAGGCAATGATTTTCTCAATAGGACCCCTAAAGCTCAGGAAATAATGCCAAGAATTCATAAATGGGGCAGCATCGAATTAAAAAGCTTTTGCACAACAAAGGACACAATTAGGAATGTAAAGAGAGAACCCACGGAACGGGAGAAAATCTTTGCTAACTACTAATATATAAAGAGCTCAAAAAATTTTACACCCAAAAATCAAATAACCCAATTAGGTGGGAAAATTAAGGATTTGATGTAATCCTGAGATTATGCTGGGTGGTCCCTAAATGCAATTACATGTATCCTTATAAGAGAGAGGTAGAGGGAGATTAGACACAGACAAAGGGATAACCACAGACTGGAATGCTGTGACCTCAAACTAAGGAATTCTGGCAACCACTAAACCTGGAGGTTGCAAGGAATGGATTGTCCTCTAGAAATTTCCAAGGGAGTGTGACTCTGCTGCCATCTTGATTTCCATCCAGTGAAAGTGATTTTGGATTCTAGTCTCCAAAACTATAAGATAATCATTTTATCTTGTTTAACCCAATGAGTTTGTGGTAATTTGTTACAATAGTTCTGGGAAATGAATAGACTCAATGCCTCAGGTTCCTCACTTGGAAAACAGCTAATAATCAAATTCACTTCATTTGACTTATATTGCTGTGAGTATTCTTTGTGTTAAGGCATGCAAAGTCCTTTCAAACAGTGTCTTCCATATTGCAATCACCTTTATGTACCACCTATTGTCAATGCTATTATTATTGTCACTGTTGTTGCTATTACTCAAATGTTCACTATATGCTAGGCTATATACTTAGGTCTTTCAATGCATTTGTTTCATGTGAAAGTGCTGGACCTATAACTCAAGTTTTCAGGATTTTTAATTTAAATTATAGCTGTAATTTTCACATGAAGGTTCCCATAAGAGAAGTTTGTGTTCAGCTTTTACAACATTCTATTCTATACCATGCACTGAACCTGCCATCCTAGAACCCAGGCTTTGTGGACAAAAAGCCTATATTTGGGAGGGAAAGTGCTCCTTGGTGAGTCAGTCCAGGCCATCCCCAGCTCTGAGCTCCCAACTGAAAATGTCGAAATGTGATAAGATGGAATGAAGCCTTTTCCCCTCTTGGGATGGAAATACTATCTCCTCCTATTATTAGGACCATGGACATCTCTGCTTTTCTTATTTATCCTCTGGGCATTTGGTGCATAAAAACATTCTATAAACATTTGATGGGCAATTGATTCTCCCTGAGAAGAACAGAAGACAAAACACCATTACCCAAACAGAATCTGAGTCCCACAAAGGTTAAGTTAGTGTATTCACCATGACATTGACAGGAAAAAGATGACACGCCCAAAGAGGTAATTTAAGGAGAGTTTAGGAAAGGGACTATTCCAAAGGTATTTGTTGGTTGAATAAAGGGAACCACAAGGGATGGTGTGGGACTAGCCACAGCAGAGAGCTCTTAGCACATACTGTTACCACATAACAGCAACCACATAGCTGTTATATACAAGATCCACTAAAAGGTGCAGCTGCAGGACAGGGGCTATAACAGGAGGTGTGGCTTTTGGTAAAGCAACATGGGCACTGCCAGCATGTGGCCCAGGCAGTGACAGAGCAAGGAGAATCAAGACACCAACGTCTCTCTCCTTCCACCCTTCAGTCTTCTGCCAGTACTTCTCATTGACTAAACCCAACTGGTGATTGGAGGATTAGGGAGCCAGGTGATGGGTTCATGTGGACCAGCCTCTTGGGGCAGACAGTAAGGTAGAGAAGGGTGGAAAATGGATCTGGAGAGACAAATGGAGAACATTCGGCCTAGCTTATCCAAGGTAATGCCAAGGTTGTCCAGCAAGACCAATGCCAACTTGAAAGTACGACTTTCAATGAGTCTGGGCTTATCCTCTGAGACCTCATACTTCTAAGTCACCTAGTCTGCTGTGCATTTGGTATTAGGCCAAGTGCTTGTTATCATCACTTGTTCTCAGAACTTCTGACATATTTTTCTCTTCCATCATCAGTGGGTTTGAAAAGCAAAATCTCTCTAACATTGCTTAAATTTTTAAATTAATTTTTGTGACACTTCATTTTTAATTATACTTCCTACAGGCTATAAATGAACTAATACAAGAGATAAATGAATAAAATCTCTGTAGTATTCCTGCAGGCTATACTTAAACACTTATGCAAAATTGGAACTAAACTCTATAGATTCTTCTGAAAGTTTTAGTTGACTACAAATTAGAATTATAAATTAGAATTTTTTTCCTTGGGAGGTTGAGTTAATTTCCTGGAGAAATGTTGGCCAAGGACAGAAGAATCCTGACATGTATGCTGTAAGTATTTTAGGCAGTAGATCCTCGCTTGGCAGGGCTGAAAAGGCCTGGCCACTCAGCCTCTGGACCACTGGTGACCACTTACCAATGTACACTTTCCACACACACAGTGACCAATCTGGGCTCTGGGGTCAGCCAGATCTGAGTTAGTTCCCAGCTGTAGCATTCCTTTGCTGTGTGGCCTTGGCTGAGTCATTTATGTCTTTGGGCCTCAGAGTTTCTTCTCAAAATGTGGAGAACTGATGTTGTTACCTTTCAGAGTTTCTGTGAGGGTGAAATGAGGCTAAGCCCCAGCGTGCTGCTGGGCAAATGTTCAGCACTTCACAAATGACACAATCACTAGCAGGGGTTCAGGCCTTAAGAATCTGTTTCCTTACTTCTCTGGGCTCCCACCTCGCATGCATTGCATCCCATCTGCTGGTTCTGTACCCCAATTTCTATACCTTCTGCTGGCTCCTATTCATGCAATAACCCTCTGAACACATTTTGGTTCTTTGCTCTCCTGTGTGTTTCCAATTTGGATCATCTTTTGGCCTCAGTGCTTGTCACAGTCCATTTGTGCTGCTATAACAAAATACCTTAGACCAGGTAATTTATTAACAACAAAAATGTGTTGCTCACAGTTTTGGAGGCTGAACTGGCTGATTTGGTGTATGGTGAGAATTCAGTCTCTGCTTCACAGATGGAGATTTCTTGCTGTATCCTCACGTGGCAGAAGAGGCACAAGAGCTCCCTCAGGCCTCTTTTATAAGGACACAAACTCATTCATGATGTAATTACCTCCCAAAGATGCTAGCTGTTAATACCGCCACACTCGGGACTAGGCTTCAACTTATAAATATGGGGGAGACACAAATATTCTGACTATAGCATCACCCTTCTCTCATTGTTTCAGGTCAGAACCCCTTATTGAAACCTTCACCTCTCAGAACCCAGATCCCATCCAGGCAAGCCTCTGTATCCCCAGGAACCAAGGGGAATGGATGATGGATGGGGTTCAAACAGCAGTCACGTAGTCCAAACCAAGCCCCTTACACACCAGAGAGTTTCAGTGAAAAGCATTAGGTACTGGAATCAGACCATTTTGAGACCAGTTTTGCTACCTAGGAGTTGTAGGACCCTATGTAAGTCACTTAATGTGTTTCTGCCTCTGCTGCCTCATCTGTAAAATGGGATAATGGTAACACCTCCCTCAAAGGGCTGTTGTGAGGACTAAATAAAGCATTGTTTGGAGAGTGCTTAGAACTGGGCTCTCTTGCATTTATCCATCTCTGACCCATACACCAGTCCCCCATAAAGGCACCTGCACCAGACATTCTTGCTGCAAAGCCCCTATGATATCTAATTTTTTGTGTCATCTTGACTGGATCAAAGGATGCCCAAGTATCTACTTAGACATTATTTCTGGGTGTGTCTGTGAAGGTGTTTATGGGAAGGGACTGGCATTTAATTCAGTAGACTCAGTAAAATGGATTGTCCTTCTCATTGAGAGTGGGCCTCATCCAATCCACTGAGGGCCTAATAGAACAAAAAGGTGAAAAAGGGTGGATTCCCCACTTCTCTGTCCAACTACTTGAGCTGGGACACCAATCTCTCCTGCCCACAGCACGTCTTGTTCTCAAGCCTTCACACTCAAACTGGAACCTGCACTATTGGTTTTCTGGATGTCAGAACTTTGAACCACACAAATGGATTTCCTTTGATTCCAGCTTATAGACAATGAACCATGGGACTTTTTAGCCTCTGTAATCCCACGTGCTAATACCTCATTACACATACATGCGCACACCTAAATTTATTCCATTTTCATTTCCCCCGATGGAAACATTCCCAGGAGCTACAAGCCTCAGGATCAGTTACTGGCATTTGATTAAACACTTGGTCCAGTTTTTCACTTATTCCTTTTCTATTTATCTTCCTCATACTTACACAGCACCCTTTGGGCCCAGCTTTGCATCATGCAGCTCCTTTATCTGTCTCCATTCAATGCTTAGAATCTCCCTGCGTTAATCTCTCACCCCCAGTTTCCTGCACCTAGCAGATTGAGAGAAGCCCAGACAGCAGAAGTGGTTAGCTCAAATTCCTTTAGTCCTCACTGTACCCAAGACAAAAAAGCAGCTACTTCTCAGAAAAGCAGTTACTACCCCTCCACTTCTACCAAGGAGTGGAATCTAATCTGAGCTGCCTGATTGGACAGCTGCAAGCAGTCCTGCTATTATTGCTACTCCCTGTACACCCCAACCTTGTTAGGGGACTCCTCTGTGCCAGGCTCCACATTAGGCCTTACTGCTCTCATAGTGGCCAGCATGTCCCACCCCAGAGCCTTCATGCATGTGACTCCCTCTGCCTCGAAGTCATCTTCCCTGTATATGCACAGGGCTCCCCCCTCGTCTATTTCAGATCACCTTTTCAAGAAGGCCTTCTCTGACTGCACGATGCAACAGTGCTATCACCCCACCCCCACCACAGCACTCTAGCCCTCTCCCATAAATGCATAGATAATGTTCACCACCATCCAACGTGTATTTTATTCACTCATCTTGTTATGTATCTGTGTCTATAAGGGCCAGACTTTTTGTCTGCTTTGTTCTTTGCTATATCTTTAGAACCTCACACAGTGCCTGGTACATAGTAGACAGTCAACAAATATTTGCTGAGTCAATGAAGGAACCCATGAGATAGCTGCTATCTATGACTCCTCCTTCCAGATAGAGGCACAAACAATGAAAATTGATTTGTTTTACAGCATACAATTGGAAACTCAACACAAAGCAGTCTGATTTTCAAGCTCCAATGCAAAACTGCTATACAGTATTTCCATTGGAAACAGAAGGCTTTGGGGCAAAGGAAAAAGTCAGTTCTCAAATTGGACTTGCTTGTGGAACTGGAAACTTCCCTGATGGTTCACCTGACTCTCCCCTCCAACTCTGGGGAAGCAGAAGGTGAATCACAGGCAGGACAGAGTTCCCTAGTATCTTGGACTATAAATTTTGGGGTGCAGACTTGGTGCTGGGAATATTTGAATGGGTGGTTTTAGCTTCTATTCCTCCAATCCTCTGCTGCCCAGCATTCTAGCCATATTCAAAAGCCTTTGGAACATTCACACTGCTCCTGTCTCTTTCACTTCTGGCTCATAGTGTTTCTGCCCTTGTCACTTGTCAAAATCTTCGTGAACTTCTGTGTGTCCTTGTGATGACTCTGAAAACACCTGGGGCTCAGAGTTCAGTGAGTGCTTCTCACTTCCGATGACCTTCACCTTCTCCTCACTTCAATCATGTACCACATCAAAGGCCTCTCAGAACCAGTCCCACCATCCCTATGTTCCAAAACTCTGGAATTCCCCCTTGGTCATTCATGACCTCCTCTTTGTGCTCTCACATCTGTCACTAAAGCTGTTCTTGGTTCACACCCTTCCACTGTCCTACCTCCCCCATTTCCCTCCCTTCATCCAGACAATGGATCAATACTTTCCTCGTTTCATATATTTCAGCCCCACTGGCCAGGATTCTGAACTTCCAATGGGACAACCTTGTTCATCCGAGCTCCACACACAAAACAGTACCCAACCTCCCCTCTCCCGTGGATAGTTGCAGGCTGCAATGTGTTGTCAGTGAAAGTCCTGACATGTTAAATCAAGGGTGGGATGAGAGAGGTCATTTGTCACCGGGCTGCCGGCTACAACTCTGTCCCTTGCATGGCCATCCTTCTTTTCCCCTTCTGTTGACCTTGTCATCCTTTTCCACGTTGCTCCCACTCGCCACAATTTGCAAACTACTGTACTGGAAAATGACAAGTAGGTGGAGCCAAGCATGGTGGTGCACACCTATAAATCCCAGTGGTTCCAGAGGCTGAGGCAAGAGGATGGCAAGTTCAAAGCCAGTCTCAGCAACAGCAAGGTGCTAAGCAACTCAACAAGACCCTGTCTCTAAATAAAATATATTAAAAAGGTCTGGGAATGTGGCTCAGTGGCCAAGTGCCCCTGGGTTCAATCCCTGGTACCAAAAAGTAAAAATAAAAACAAAGACACATGCTTTAAACACATAGAAAGACCCAGACTCCAGCAAATCACAGGTTAGTCTAATTTATAAAGTGGTGTTTCCTAAGTAAATCCAAACAACAAGCTCCCTGAGGATGAACTATATTGTAATCTTTTGGAGGGAGTTGGTTAAATTAATAGAAAAATGAGCAAGGTTGTTCTTCCACATCTAGGCTTCTGTTAGAGAATATTCTGAAATGGCTTTCTGGAATTTCTGTCTCAGAATGATGCAAGTTGGTACCAGCATCACAAAACATCATTTTTCAAGGTTCATCAATTCCTGGAACAACTAAATATACCTATTAAACTATTGAAAATGTATGTTCAGATCAATTGAGAAAATATGCCTCGCAATATATCCATATATCATACAAGTCGTTGTACTTTAGCTGCTTTTATTAAGTCAATGAACAACTCCTTTCCACTTCATGATTTTTTCTACTTTTTTCTCCATATGTACTCTTGCTCCCTAGAGTTATTCTCTCCACAGCAGCTGAAGAATCTTCTAAGAACATAAAGTAGGGCTGGGGTATAGCTCAGTAGTAGAACACTTGCCTAGTATGCATGAGACATTGAGTTTCATCCTCAGCACTGCAAAAATAAAATAAATAAATCAAAATAAACCAGAACATGTCTGCTCCTTGTTCTCAATTTTCCAATAGCTTCCCACTGTACTTAATATAAAACTCCATGTCTGCCCCATGGTCCAGAGAGCCCTTCAGTGCCTGTCCACTGTCCATCTCCACTGCTGAATCTCCTTCTCTCCTATTCATTCCATATGATCCATCCTAATCTGGGCCACTCATTCCTAATCTCACTCCTGGTTTTCTTGCCTCCCCCTTTGCTCTCTGGAGCCCACTCTCAACTCAGCAGCCATAATGAGATTTTGAAAACATACATCTGATCATTTAAACTTTGAACACTCCAATAGCTTCCCTATACAACTAGAACAATTCAAACTCTTTGGTATGCAAGGCCCTTAGTGTCTTGATCCCTAACTGCCCTTCTATTCTTCTAAGCTATCCATCTTTGACTACCAGGGAGTTTTAAAAAATTACAGGAGCAAAAACAAGCTTAAGTGGTTTGGGCAGGTAATGAACCCTTTATTTAGTGGATATACCTTGAGTTCCTTCTATGTGTCATTGTACAGGTCCAAAGATGAAGCAAGCATTATTTTCCCTCAAGGCCTTCCAGTCCAGAGGAGGTTATTATGACAAAGATTAATAAGAATGTGTCTCATCGTAAAGGTGGTAAAGATTTTGGAGGTGACCTTGGACAGCTCCTGACACCTAGTACTTACCCTGTAGGCTCTTTGGTGGTCTGGGTGCCTGACTTCAAATTCCTTTTGAAATGTGAAACCTTTCATTTTTTTAAACTTTAAATTAAATTTATTTTTAAACTGATACATGAAGACATATGGATGGGGTACCATAAGAACTTATGATTTTTAAATTCTGTGCACAAGTCTGCATTCAATTTTTTTTCTGGAAACGATCCTGTTGATTTTCTAGGATCACATAGTCCTTTGTTGGAATCTATGCGGTGGTAAATTAATTTCACCAATAATCCTTTTACTCAATTTTCTTTCAGAGGGTCAGGATAACTGTCTGACATTTCTCTGCCAGGGCTTTTTTTTGTCTAAGGAAACAAACTCAATAATGGCTCTGAAATAGCCACTCCGATTCAAGTATTTACTGAAAGTGATCCAGTAACTCATTGCTGCAAGATTGTCTTTTAACCCTCTTTTACAGTGGTTCTGGTTATAGTGGTGAGGAAGGTGGGGAATCAGAATGATCTTTGGACATTTGAAAAAAACAGCTTGCTTTGGGGTCATTTTACATTAAAGGCATATGTCCCTTTCCAACAATACCCACTCTAAGTATCTCTACTTTATCCCTATACATTTTCCCCTGAAAATATTTTCCTGAAGAACTATAGATACTAATATAGATCATCAGTTTCCTTCAGTTTCTATGCAGCACATGATACATCTTGATCCACTTAATACATGTGGTTCATAGACTCCACCTTGAGTCATAAGAGTCTCAGAGTAAATACTCTGAAGTCAGTGCATCTCAACAATTGTGTATGGACTATCCATTAGTAAGAAACACATGACCCAGTAGAAACAACAGAGAAGAACATGCATTCTCTGCCCTTATGAGCTCTCAGTTTAGTACAAGCTCCAACTCTGGCCTTAGTTTGCTCTGCCATCCTGAGAAAGTCCCTTGCTATGCTTACTCCTGTTTCCTCATCTGTCAAATGTGAAGGCTTGAAAACATGACCTTTCAGGTTCTTTGCAGTTCTCTTACTGTACAATATAATGATTTCATGAAACCCTACCTCTTCATCTTACATCCTGGAACTTTTCAGAACTACCTGGTATCAGTAAAAATATCACACTGAAAGATGCATGCCCAGGCCAACAGCTTTGTGTTGAGCGAGTACTTGCACTCAACTCCTTCTTCTTTCCTCTTTCTTCATTGGTTTGCTTCACAATTCCCTGGATACTCTTTTTTGGCCATTTCTTTTCATCCTTCATCCTTAGACTTCAGAAGGACACCAACGATCAGGGTCTCCTAAGAGAAAAGAATCCACAGATGTGTGTGTTTGGAAGCTTAATGATGTACCTAACCATACCAGAACATTCTTCTCTTGGAAAGAGATGTCCTCAAACATACCGGAAAAAGACTTACTGTTTATATACCCCCAAGATACTAAATTAAAGTAGTAAAGATTTCTTTCAGTTTCTTAGTCTAGATTAATTCTGATGTTTTCTTCTCCCTGAAGGACATCAGAGACCAACCATCAGGACCAGTGAAGGTCCATTTTGTTACATAGAAGTTTTCCTGATGGTTACGCTTATTTTTTCAATATTGTCATTGGTTTTTTTATTAATTAGAATTAGATTTTGCTGAAAATACTTATCATTATTATCAATAATAATTTTTCTAGGCATTTAATTATTATCAATAATAATTTTTCTAGGCATTTAATTTCTTCTTCAACTGGAGGATTGTTTGTGTGGTGCATTATATTGTCTACAAACTTTCCCTTGGGTATTTTGATAACATGGGTTACTTCAGCTCTTAAATAAATATGCATTTCCTGAAATAATGATGAAGTTAATGTTAGAAAAATATTTTGGTGAGTTACTGGACTAAACGCAATCCCTTTTTCTGGTTTTCTTCTTCTGAGGGGTGTTGGCTATCACCATTGATACACCCATCTAGGCATCCTTAGTGTTTCTTACGACTTTGTTGGGTGCTATTATCATCACTACTTTGGATGTACACAGTAGGTATTTAAAAGAATGATTATCATAACCAAGCTCACAGACCTGTTTCAGTCCCAGGGAAAATATGTTTCAATCCTAGGTATATCTGGTTGGAAAGTCCATGATCTTTTATTCTTGAAATTCTAGCTCTTCTACTTAATTATTATTTGAATTTACTTAATCTCTATATCACTTGACTTCTCCATAAATAGGAGGTAATAAATAGTCCCTGTCTTTAAAACTTCATTATCCTCAAAACAAATGAGATGATGCATCAGATATCATAATCTCTGGAGATAGTGCCCAAGTATCTGTAGTTTTAAAAAGCTCTCTTGGACCATCATGCTAAGTTAAATAAAAAGTCAAAATGTTGAATGTTTTCTCTGACATGCAGAAGTTAGTCCAAAATAAGGAAAAAAAGAAAAAGAAAAGAAAAGGAGGGGGGATTCCATCAAAATAGAAGAAAGTGGAATAGAAAAAGGGAATTGAGGGAGAGGGAGGAGGGATGGGATAAGGGAAGAACAGTGGAATGCATCTGACCTAACTTTCCTAGGTACATATATAAGTATATACCACAGCGAATCTCACTCCTATGTAAATCCACAAGGCACTAATTTAAAAAACAAAACTGTAAATCAATAGCAAAAAGATCAGTAGAGTAGAGGGAAGGGAACAGGGGGTAGAAGAAGAGGAGGAAAAAGGGAACTGCTGGAGACTGAGAGAAAATCATAGATGATGCTTTTATAATTATGTCAAAATGAACCCTAATGATATATATAATGAAAAAGAACAAATAAAAACATGAAAAAGCTCTCCAGGTGATTCTAATACACAACTAATATCTTCATCTGTTTTCTGTTGCTGCAATAAAATACCTAAGGCTGGAAAATATATAAGAAAAGAGGTTTGCTTAACTTACTGTTCTGGAGACCCAAGAGAATGGTACCATTATCTTCTTAGCTTCTGGTAAAGGTTTCATGGTGAAAAGGCAGAAGGGAAATCAGAAATGTGTGCAAGAGGGTGAGAGGAAGTGCTAGGCTTGCTTTATAATAGCCTAGTCTCATGACAACTAATGCATTCCTACAAGAACTGAACCAGCCTCCAGAACTAACCCAGTCTCTAGAGAAAGACATTAATCCATAAGGATGGAGACCCTATGGCCTGATTATCTTTTAAAGGTCTCACCACTTCTCAACATTGTTACATTGGGGACCAAGTCTCAACATGAGTTATGGTGATGACAAACCATATCCAGACCAGAACAACCTGGTAAATCTAATATACAAAACATTGAAATACTGTAAATATTGAAATTGAAATACTGTAAATGAAGTGCTTAACTCAAAATCTGGTGCATAGTGCTCAGAAATTATTAAATTTGCTGGGTGCGATGGCACACTCCTGTAATCCCAGCAGCTCCAGAGGCTTGAAGCAGGAGGATCATGAGTTCAAAGCCAGCCTCAGCAAAAGCAAGGCTCTAAGCAACTCAATGAGACCCTGTCTCTGAATAAAATACAAAATGAGGCTAGGGATATGGCTGAGTGCCCCTGGATTCAATCCCCAGTACTCCCCCCCAAAAAAGAAATTAATAACTTTTATTATAGTTGTTGTTTTATTGATGCAATTTGTTGTGATGCATTTTGAGTAAATAACTGATGATCAAGTGCAAAATATGGACAGTTAAGATTTCCTGCACTGTCTACTTCCAAATACTTTTCACTCTCACCACCAATTCTACCTCTCTACATAAACTAGAAAACATAAAAATGCATGGGTGTGGAATAGTAGAAGACAGTATTACTTTTTGCATTCAGTGTCATAAAGAAAGTATTATCTATATGGTCAGAACACTTAAGGCTTAAGTCCCAGGTCTACCAGTTCATAGCTCTGGTTTGCAGAGTAAAGGGAAGAGTAAGTCATTTAGTCTCTACTAGTTTCAGTTTTCTCATATCAAAAACTGACTTAACATAAACATTCTTTGTTTACAAATGAAGCAACTAAATTATATAGCATATTTTAAATACCCAGGAAATTTTCCCAACACATAACTGGATGTTAATGATTAATGAATGCTTCAATAAAACAGAGGAAGGAAAGCATTTAATTTTACAAACTTGTTCCTTGGGATTTACTTAAAAGACTTACAAAAGGGAAGGTGATAAGATTGTGTGAGATATTGAAAGACACTGTTTTAGTCAGTTCTTTCACTTCTGTGACTAAAAGACCCAACCAGAATAGTTGTAGAGGAAGAAAAGTTTATATGAGAGCTCACAGTTTCAGAGGTCTCAGTTCATAGACAACTGGCTCCATTCCTCTGGGCTCAAGCTGAGGCAGAACATCATGGCAGAAGAGTGTGGCAGAGGGAAGCAGCCGACATGGTGATCAGGAAACAGAGAGACTCCACTCTCCAGATACATATATAGACCCCATAGCCACAGCCCCAATGAACCACTTCCTCCAGCCACACCCCACCACTTCAGTGACCACTCAGTTAATTCCACCAGGGATTAATTCACTGATTGGGTTAAGACTCTGATAACCCAATCTTTTCTCCTCTGAACCTTCTTGCATTGTCTCACAAATGAGCTTTTCAGGGGCACCTCACATCCAAACCATAATAGACACTTTGATAAATGACCATTTAGAAGGTAAAGAAAATACTTTACAGGACAAATTCCTAGCTGTCATCCTTGCTTGTCAGCAAGCAAAGCAGGTTATGGAAAACTGAAAGCTATACATGACAGCATTAAGTTCTATGTGCTATGTTGAAAGGGAAGTAGAAATGGGCAACTTTTATGCCCAACTGCATCAACATGGATGTTCTACCTTTTCATTTCTGTGACCAAAATATCTGACAAGAACAACTTAAAGGAGGAAAAATTTATTTTGGCTCCTGGTTTCAGAGGCTTCAGTCTATGGTTGGTTGGCTCAATTGCTTTGGGTGTGTGGCAAAGAATGACATTATTTTGGAAGGGCAGAGCTGAGGATAGTTGCTCAGTTCATGGCAGCTAGGAAGCACAAAGAGAAGAGAGAGAGAGAGAATGAGGCCAGGGACAAGATGTCACTCTTTATACCTTAGGCATGCCCCTAGTGATCTAATTTTTCCAGTCATGTCCCATCTGCCTACAGTTTCTACCTTCTCCCGGTAGTCTGTTCAAATTGTTAATCCATCAAATGTATTAACCTACTGATGAGGTCAGAGCCCTCATGACCCAATCATTTCCCCCAGAACCCTAAGGAACAAGCCTTCAGCATGTGAACTTTTGGGAAATATTACAAATTCAAATCATAAGAGTGGACATACAAATATAGACACTTCGGGTTCTTGAGGTACGTTTTTGGGTGACTAAATAACTGGATCCTCAAAATAAATCCTATAAGGTCTGGATTATTAAAACTGCTTGGCATTGATGGAATTAGTCAATTCTCATATCACATCATACCATGGAACTTGCTCCCTGAAGTGTGGCTGAGCTTTTGTGGGAGCTGAGCCAGTCAGCAAGCAAGGCAGAGAACATGTAGCAACTCCACATAATTGAGTTTTCCAGCTACAAGGATGGTCAGCATTTGGGTCAGGCCCTTCCATCTGACTGATACAAGCTCAGATAGTACAAGGACTGGTACAGATGAGAATTAATGGAAAGTGTCATTGCCTTATGTGATATGATAAAATCCAGCCATGCATTGCACTGTGCTGAAATACTTTTTGAATGAGTGTAATTAATTTGGTTTTGGCAGTAGCAAAATAAACAATCAAAAAACAAAAAACAAACTATGTAACACTCCTGTGGCTTAATTTGATTTTGTAAACATTTATTCATGAGGTAGAAATGTGTTTACTGGTTTTGGTTCATGAATTACATCCTCTCTTAGAGTTTCTCTCTGTTTCCTCTGCAGTTATAGTGACTAAATACATAACACACACACACACACACACACACACACACACACACGCACACACAGGCACCCCCCTACACACACACAGATTACAATATACTTCTTCTAAGCTCTTTTGGTTAATCGGAGTATTCATCCACACTGTTCCCTTTGTGTACACCTGCTTTTGACAATAAAATAAAATAAGACTGGTGAGTGGTCACACATATAAGAAAACCAAGAAAAAAAAGGAGTTAATATATAGTAATCTAAAAGACCTGAAAGTCATTCCATGTCTCTTCACACAAATACACATACACACATGTGCACGCACGTGCGTGCGCGCGCACACACACACACACACACACACACACAGAGCGAGGTGGGGGGAGATGAAATGATAACTTCTGTTATGCGCACCAAAGGGATCTTATCACTTACCATATTCACTTTAAAGAAGATAAACTCATGCTAAGGAACAAAACATGTTTTTTAGCATTCAAATTATCTAATAGAAGCAGCTAGCATATATCCTATATCATGACTACAAAAGGATGATATATTATTTTTATATTGACCACTTAGTACATTTTTCCCAGAGAGTCTGAGAGTTTTTATTACTATTCATTCCCAAACAGTACCTGAACTCAACATTAAAAAAAAAACTCTCTCTTGGTTTCCAGGTCAAAAGATGTAACAGATGGGGCCTGCATGGTGGGTCTTTCTAGAGGCCTCAGAGGTTTTTCAGTAGCAGGAGGGGCTCTCTTCTCTTCTCTGCTATGGACACTATTCATTAAGAACTTTCTTTGTGCCTGCTACTGTGACGGGGGTGGGGTTCACAAAATTATTGAATTTAATTTAAAATTTTTAAAACTCACATGTTATAATTAGACATATTTATGGGGCACACTATAATATTCCAACACATATACAATGTGTACTGATCAAATCAGAATAATTATCCCTTCCATCTCCTTGTTATTTCTTTATATTTGGAGGCTTCATGCCTCTTCTAGTTCTTCATAAAAAAACATAATAGGTTATTGTGAATAATAACCCCACTGTGCTGCAGAACACTACAGCCTATTCCTTCTCTCTGTCTTTATTTTAATTTAATCTTTTCAGCAGCTCTGAAAGGTAGGTAGGATTTCTGTTAGCACTTGCTTCTGTAACTTCATGTCCTAAATTGTTAAAAGGCAACAAAAGCGCAGCTGTTGTTTTTAGTTCTTCTAAAAACAGTAATTGCAATTATGACTCCAAAGATAATTAAATAATTTGTGCCTCTGATAAAAACATGGAGAACTTCAATTGGAAAAGTTGGTTAAACTTCATGATAGGAAAAAATTCTCTGTACTGCTGGCCTTGAAGAAGATGCTGCAATGACTTTTACTGCTCCAGGAAAAGGAATTCTGCCAGCAATCATGTGAGCTTGGAAAAGGACTTCCAGCCTGAGGGCGAACCCTGGCCAATACCTTTATCACAGCCTTGTGAAACCCTGAGCAGAGGATCTAGCTAATCTGTCCCAAGACTGCTGACCCATGAGAAATATGAAATAATTAAAAAATGTTGTTTTAAGCCACTAAATTTATGGCAATTTGGGGTTTTTGGGGGAGGTACGAGGGATTGAACTCAGGGGCACTTGACCACTGAGCCACATCCCAGCCCTATTTTGTATTTTATTTAGGGACAGGGTCTCACTGAGTTGCTTAGGGCCTCACTGTTGCTGAGGCTGGCCTTGAACTTGCGATCCTCCTGCCTCAGCCTCCTGAGCTGCTGGGATTATAGGCATGCACCACCATGCCTGGTTATGGCAATTTGTTGCAAGTAATGAAAAACTGGTATGAAGTTCATGAGTCTTACTCTTCCTCTTAAAAAGTAAAAATTCGAACTAGTGACACCTCAAGAAGTTACAAAGATTCAGCAGTTTGGTAATTTTGGCATAATTTGGGTAGTGGCTAAGAACTTAACCTCTGGAGTGAAAGTTGGATTCTGGGACCAACCCTGCCAATTACTAGTTGTTTGACTTTAGGGAAGTCACCAGAGCTTTCTGAACCTGGTTTTCCACCTGAGATGCCATTTTCCATGCCCGTTTTGCTGTTGCCATTTAACAGTTGAAGACATGACATTACAAAGAGTTTGAAATGCTTAGACAGATAAACAGGGTCTAATTAGAGGTGATCCACACACTGAAATCTTCAGACTGGGGTTTCAATGAGGAAGAACAAATTCCTTCACTACTCTTATCTTACAGAAGGTAGAAATAGTAAGGATTGGTATAAATTTATTGTAGAGCCTCTGAAGTTTTCAGTTTTAAGGCTTCTGGAATTTAGCCCAGTGTTTGCTGGCTGCATTTGATCCCTATTCTGTTGTCCAAAGACAAATAAATAAATCATTAAATGTTAGCAAGAGGAAGTAAGTGGCTCTTTGAAATCACAGTCCTGATGGATGTCACAGTAAAGACCAGCATTTAACTTCTCTGGGCCTCCACGCCCCCTGCTTCTTCAACTGTATCATCCTGCTCCTCCTAGAATTTCTTGTGATTTGCTGTGAGACCCCTAGAAAATAATTTCCACACATGGTTTCGTTCTTTGTTATTTTGCCCAAGGCCTGTTTTCTTGAACTTGATTACATCTTGTCTCACTGATAGGAAGTAATTTCAGCAAATGCTTTGCTCTAATAGTTGCCTCCCCATCATGGACAGCTAGCACCCACTCACAAATTCCACAGTACAATTCATCTCCATGATTTTTTCACCCCATGCTTGCTCCAGGATGTAGATGCAGTTTACATGTACGTTCAGTGGAAAAGTAAAGGTAAGAAGAAAAGACAAAATGAAAAAAAAAAGCACTCACATAATTTTTTTTTTAAAGTGAAGATTGGGTTTAGGGGATTTCATGGAAGGACAACGTTATTCCCCCTGACAAAATCCCATTCATCTTTCAAGACCCAACTTAGCTGACACCTTATCGAGGACTAATTCTCTGTCCTACCCCAGACAGACTTTAGCTCTTTTTTAATCCTTTGCGCTCACCTTGCATTTTTTCTAGAACTCTTCTTGGTATTTATCGTGAATAGCCTTATATTATTCTTTCTCCCCAACACAAAGGCAGTATGTTCTGAGAACAGAGACCAATTTTTATTTATCTTTGCATCATCCACCACTAGTGCAATGCTGGGCAAAGAGGAGGCACTCGATCACTGTTTGCTGAGTTGAATCTAAAATCAACTTTTTTTAACTTTGAAATTTACTGCAGCACACTTTTTGACAAAGCCCCTTTGGTGATTAATGAAACTGCTTACATTTTTGGAGTTAAATCTCAGTCGGGGGTGGGGGGGATGGTGCATAGGCACCTTCCAATTGTAAACTTTTTACCAGAATCTCACATGCAGAAATCTGGCTGATGAAGGCTCTCTAGTTTTCAATCTCCTTTGCTTTCCACTCCATGGGGGACAGTACATATGTTGATGTATCAGTTAGGTTTCAGGACAAGAAACAAACATCGCTCAGGATATTCTTGGCTTGGCAAAGTGGCACATGCCTGTAATGCCATTGGCTCAGGAAGCTGAGGCAGGAGGATTGCAAGTTCAAAGCCAGCCTTGGCAACTTACCAAAGCCCTAAACAACTCAGCAAGACCCTGTCTCTAAAATATTGAAAAAGGCTGGGAATGTGGCTCAGGGGTAAAGCACCCCTGGGTTCAAACCCTGGCACCAAAATAAAACAACAACAAAACAAGATATTCTAATCAGAAATCACTTAATAAAAGGAATTCATACTTTAAATTATTTAAGAGGATAAAGGAGTGGGCTCCATGCTGAATATAGAAAACTTATTCCTAGGATATGATAGAACTGACCCATCTGAACAATTGCTATTTCTAAGGCCACTTAAGCAGTCACCAAATTCAAGAGCATACTACTTTAGCAGTGCTCCAGGAGTCAAGGCAGATGGAATCCAGAAGCAACCACTGCCACTCCTTCCACCATAACTGCCTCTTGGCTTCCACAGAAATGGTGACTAGAGAATAGGACATGGACTTTGACCAGTGTGTCCATTGCAACTTCTTATCAATACAAAGGAAATGAAAGAATGGACAGAGGGCACTGGTGCAGAAAAATTGCACACCTCTGAGACTTGCTTGCCAGCAGCAAACAACTAGAATGGTGACAAGATAGTCTGCACTTCACTTCTGCCTTCAAATATCCATGCAAATGCATTCAACTTGAGGAATCTCTTTTGCATACAGAACCCCAGCTATAAGACAGACTGAGAAATGGACTTTTCTAGCTTCGCAGACTCTGTAGTATAAAAAGGGGTATCAAAAGGAAACTAAATAAGCTAATACACAATACCCCCACAAGCTAATTTTGGGATAGTCTGCTGACCTTGAATGACCATGGCACTAAGGAACTTTCTGCCCTATGGTCAGATAGACTTATTGTTCTACAGACATCATTATACTAAATATGTCAGTGATTGTCTGCCATGCTCACAGCCATAGAAGCTTCAGAGAACCTGTTCCATATGTTTGTTGAAGGCTTCCTGGATATATGATATGTGATCAGGGTGGGCCATGGGACCAATGGTGGTTTATATGAAGCCTGGCCAGAGAGCTAAGTGGCTTGGATAGGCTGATTGAAAAACAAAGAGGAGATAAACCAACAGAGTTACCTCTTCAGGAATTTACTATAGGAAACTTAAACTTTTAGGGCAGCTAAGCTGAAAAGTCAAAAAGGCCTTTGCAGGATATGTACAAGATGAAATTGTTATGAAATCAGATTGGTATAGAGGTAAATAGAGCAAATATACAAGGTGAAACAGATACTCCAAGTGGATTGATGGCAGCCCCTGAGTGAGCCGCAGAAAAAGTAGCTATCTCCATTCTTGGTGTCTTTGGAGGTCAGTTCCATTCCAAGGCTATAGTCTCTTTATTTGCCTTGAAAATAACTTGAGTGGCAAAAAAAAATCTCTGAGTAAAACCATCCCACAAAGAAAAGTGGATGGGAGCTTCACTTCCTCCCATGGGACATGTGGCAAAGGCATACTCTGTTTGTCATCCCATTTGCTCTTCCTGAGCAACCAGGAGGAGTACATTTCCCATCCCTTCTTGGAGGGCTATTGTAAGTTTGTACCATGGGTAGTGAGAGCTGCTGTGATATGCCATTTCCAGTCCAAGGAATTTTAAAATGGTGCTCTTTTCTTCATCCACATGGCTGGAGCTAAACACTCTGATATGGAGACAATGTGCTTCTTTGAGAAGTAGCCAGGATCTCTGAGTCACTTGGAGGAAAGTTGCAAAGAGATCTACTTAACCTTCATTAGACTATAACATGACCTTTCTTGTGTTACAACACTGATGAAGAGCTAGGGACAGTGTGTCCACTGCAACAGCTAATATTCATTATCCCAGTTAACACAGTCTCGTATCCTAGCTGATGGGTCCACAGTGCTGCTTACTGTGCAAAAGTGTCCCATGTGCCTAGTGTCAGGGATGCTGTTGTTCATATATCATTGAAACTTGAAGGTTTTCTGTCAGCTTCCAGGAACATACTTAATCTGATTCAGATGTAGTATGAGTCAGTAGTAGCAATTTGGAAGAACTGGATTTTTGATGGTATACCTTGAGAAGGTATTCCTTTATGTCTTTCTGAAAAATAGTTGTAACATAAAAACTTTAAATTCCTTTGTATAAAAGAGAGAATATTTCCCACTTCCAGCAGAAACTACTTCTACCTAAGAGTCAAGGAGAAAAGAGTGTGGGCTCCTTTACTGATGTGAATGGCAGAAATTCTATATGACTCAGTGAATGACTGAGTGATGAAACCTCTATAAGGAAGGGACCTTGACTCTCTTGTCTGCCACTGTGCCTCTAGAGCCAAGAACAATGTCCATTGCAGGTGTTCAAATGTATTTGTTAAATCAATGAGATGAGACGAAGTTAAACTTTCACATCTTTAGTTAGGACAGTATTTGACTTTCAATTCACTTAAGGGACTCTGGGTGTAGTTAAAGTGTAGCTGGGATACACAGTACTTGCCTAGCATGTGTAAGGTCCTGGGTTTGAGCCTCAGGTTTGACCACAAAAATAACCAAAGCACTTTAAAGGGCATTTAGTTAACCAAGAAGTATAATTTGATCACGTGAGCAGTTCCAGGAATTCATAAAATGCTCACCAGAATTATACCTAATTAATTACCATAGGCAACACCAGCAGACATGGGGAATCTTGCTCCTTCAGCAATTTCCCTGATTTGCTGTGTGAACTTAGGCAAATGAGTTCATTCAGCCTCAATTTTCTCACTTACAAATGGAAATAAAAATCTGTCTTGTGTGCCTCAGAGAGTTGTGAACCTCAAATAACCCAATAAATAAGGAAGAGCTTTGCAAACTCTAGTGTGTGTGTGTGTGTGTGTGTATGAAACACACATACATATGTATACTTATGTGTATATGTATGTACATGTAAGATAAGTCATTGCCAGTCACATGTTTTAAGCAGACCATAAAGTCTTTATTCCTCTTCCAGCTTTTATATATTTAGATTATCCCTTTGGATATTGTTTTAATCAGCTTTGTCACTACTGTGACCAAAAGACCTGACAAGAACAATTTTAGAGGACAAAAAGTTTATTTGGGGGCTCAGGGTTTTAGAGGTCTCAGTTCACAGATGGCCAGCTCCATTGCTGTGGGCCAGAGATGAGGCAGAATATCATGGCGGAAGACTGTGATGCAGCTCGGGACATCTCACCAGCAAGCAGACAGAGGACTCCACCCACCAGAGACAAGATATAAACTCCAAAGGCAGGCCCCCAATGACCCATTTCCTCAGTGCAAACCTACCTGCCTAAAGTTACCACCCAGATAACCCCTACTAGGGATTAATACACTAATTACGTTAAGCCTCTCACAACCCAATTATTTTACCACTAAACACCATAACAGACACATAATCCCAAATTCTGTTTCAGTGCAAGGGGAAATCAACTGTGCTGTCAGTATAATTGTTGCCATAAGAAGAAGATAAAGAGGTATAATTAATTTGCATATCTTAGGAAAACCACTGAAAGATCCAGATGACCAAATCCATTATGGAGAAGCCTGTTTGAATTATGCATTTCTTCTATCATCCAGGGTAAATCAAGTAGGTCTAAGTGGCCCAGGGAGCAGAACTACCATCCGAGATTTGGGTAGTGTTTGGACTGTGTAATGCAAGCATACTTACAGGTTGCCTCACTCTGCATAGTAGTTGATTACCTGTGCAGACATTCTCTCACTTTCAGTGCAAGAGGTACTCACCAATTCATTCACTCATTCACACCCTGGAAGCACTTCTCTTACAATTTGGTAATGCAAAAACTTACTTTTTAAAGGGAATGTTTACTGTCTGTTACTTTTAGTTAGACAATTTCCATCTATTGAGTGTTTTTCATTGTATTAGGCCCTGCTTGAAGCAGTGAGGGGCATGGTGATATATATGAGATGAGTACTGTTTTCAAGGCACCACAGTTAAACTGGGATTAATCAGGGAAAGTGTCCAAGAAGAGATGAGCTATTAGTCTTACAATGCTGCATTAAAAACTGACACAACCATGGTGACTCGAAAATCATACCTATTTCTTTTTTTCCACATTTTAATTAGTGCATTATAGTTGTACACATTGATGGGATTTGTTGTTGCATATTCATACATGCATATAAAATAACAACATAATTGGGCAAATATCACTCCCCAGCACTTCCCCTCTTTCTCCCCACCTCCCACCCCTTGGTCACTTTCCTCTTCTGATCGCCCTTTGATTTTTAGGAGATACACCTCCACCTTTGTTTTCTTTTCTTCCTCTATAGCTTCTGCATATGAGAGAAAACATACCACCGTTAACCTTCTGAGTTTGACTTATTTCGCTCAACATGATGTTCTCCAGTTCTACTCATTTTCCTGCAAATGCCATAATTTTATTTTTCATTACTATTCCTTTGCTCACAATTCTATAGGACATAGCTCAGATGACTTCTCTGGTCAGAGTGTCATGAGGCTGAAATCAAGGTATCAGCCAGGTTGGATTCTCATCTGGAAAATCCAGGAAAAATCTGTTTCCAAGCTTATTCATCTCATTGGTTGAATTCAATTTATTGAGAGTTAGGACTAAAGTTTCTGTTTCCTCCTGGATGTCAGCCAGAGGTCACCTTCAGCTCCTAAGGTGACCCACACTCTTTGTCATGTGGTCCCCTCTATCTTCAAAGCAGTAATGGTTTGCCAAATCCTTCTTCAACATTTAAACCTCTGACTTCTTTTTCTGCAACCCCCTAAAATAAACCCAGTTTTTAAAGGGCTCACTTGGTCAGGTCAGCCCATCCAGGATAATCTCCCCTTGCCACATAATGTAGCATCATCCTGGGAGTGATAGTTCATTGTATTCAAAGCTTCTGCTCACACTTAAGGGGATTGTGCAGGGCACTGCACACACCAGGAGACAGAAATCTTAGTGGCCCTCTTAGCATTTTGCTTACCACAAGTGGATATCAAAATAGTCCTGGAGAATGGCAATCTGTAAATGCTACAGAACCATGCTGGAGAGTTCAACAAGGCACATTTTGCCCATTCACAGTATCCTGTACTTGCCTCCTTTATTGTTTTCTATGGCACTCCCTCTGGATTACTGAATATCAAAGAAGATCAATTGAAAAAAGATCAAATTAGTGTTCACATCTGGGCTTTGTGCTTCAAATGACATCTAGCATAGGAGTGGTTTTCTACATGACAAATTAAAGCAGTACTTCTCTTTTTAAATTCTTAGAATGCAGGCATTGTATTTTATTTCATCACTCTTGGCTCCAAACAAAACAAGCCAGAGCAACAAATTTCCCCCAACCCTTGAATTTCTGATACATTTATCTCCCAAACTTTGCAGCCAGGTTTGGAGAAGGGCCCCTATGTTTCCCTTCTGTTTCGTTGCTTACAAATGACTTTTCTACCCACTGAGATGTAGTTGTCATTTGCTTCATCCATTTGGTTAGGTACAAAAGAATAGACTAACCTGGATTCAAAGACCAGTTTACTCACTTGTGATGGTTAATCTTTTATGTCAACTTGAGTAGGTTAAGTGATGCCCAGATAGATGCTAAAACATTATTTCTGAGTACATCTGTGAGGGTGTTTCCAGAAGAGATAAATATTTGAATCAATAGAGTAAGTAAAGAAGATGACCCTTATCAATGGGGGAGAGAATCATCCAACCTGTTAAAGGTCCAGATAGAAAAAAAAGAGGTAGAGGAAAGGGGAATTTGCTTTATTTTTGAGCTGGGACATCTTTCTTCTCCTTCTCTCAGACATCAGAGCTCCTTATTCTCAGGCCTTTAGACTCTGGGACTTACACTAGCAGTGGCATATAATGGGCCTTCTTAGCCTTTATAAACATGTGAATCAAATCCCATAGTAAATATATATATATATATATATATATATATACACATATATATATAATATATATAGAATAAGAATTCTATAAGAATAAGAATATAGAATAAGAATTCTATAAGAATAAAATTCTATAAGAATCTATAATTCTTATAGAATAAGAATTATATATATAAATATATAATTCTTTGGAGAACCCTAACAAATATAGTCACTTATCTCATGTATGATTAAGCAGGTCTCAGTTTCCTCTTCTATAAGAAGGAGATGATAATGTACAACCATAAGAATTGGAAGTTATACTCCATGTATGTATAATATGTCAAAATACACTCTACTGTCACATATATTGAAAAACAACAAATTTAAAAGGGGGATAATATCCATGCTGAAGTGTTCTAGTAACAACCCATTCTTCAACAATTCTAAGTTTCTTGACTCTAGGGATCATAGGACAGTCTGATACATCTGTTTTTACACTGGCATTTTGATAAAATAGCACCAGAAAATACCCATGTCCAAATGAGACTATGAAAACATTCTCATTGAGAATTGTGCATCCTTATCACCCCCATTTCCTTCCACAATACTTCATGTATAATAGGAACTCCATTGATACTGGTAAATGGCAGAAATGATGAATTGGTTTATGTATTTTCTTAATGTAAATTGTATGCTCAATGAGGGCAGATCATTTCTTTGTTATCAAGATTCCATGTGTTTCATTCTTTCAGAAGGAAATATTGATTGTATCATGATATATTTCAAGGAGTAAGCAATATTTGGTCATGAATAATTCCTTCATTCATATAAATTCTCAGACTTATATGAAACCTGAGGGAAGATTGAATTTGAGCATTCCAGTAAGAAGATTAGCTTTTTAATGCTTAAAAATCATCAGGGAAAAAGAGATTCCATAACCTTCCCCAGGAACTTGCTTCAGAGTTAGATTATATAGAAGGAAGACAATAAGGATTATTAAAATCCCTCATGCTCTACATAAATCTATTTCCAAGTGCTAATAGGATCCCCAGGAAGTCAGACACTTCCTTCCTCCTTTTTATGAGTGTGAGTGTACGTGTGTGTGTGTGTGTGTGTGTGTGTAATGTGTGTTTACAAGGCAGGAGAAGTGAGAACAAGTTGTTTGCTCTGCCTGAGGTAGTGAAGGAAAATCCCAGAGAATCTGAATTAAAAATTTCCTATAGCAGAGTGGCTAATGAATAGTTACAGATTCAAGCTCCACTCTCTGATTTTGGGCAGAAAGTTCTTTAAACACTCTGAACCTCAGGTTCCTCATCTACAAAATGGGATTGAAAATAGTACCTTCTTCAAGGGTGGTCATTAACGGATGAGAGAATTCACATAAAACCTTACCACATGTTTAGCAGGTAGTATAAGTGCCAGCTATTTATATCATAAGTAGAATTCTCTTTTAGCAAGAATGTTTTAATGCTTAACTTGTTATACTGGTTATCATGAAGGTATTCCCATGTCTTGGCAAATAAACCACATAGCATTACTTTGCTGATGAAACTGAATACTCCTGTGAGAAACACAAAGGCTCTCCAAAGACCTTCTTTTATTTTTCATTTATAGGAATATGATTATCATTCTGTGAAACCAAATGTGGATCTGTGTAAGAACTGCATTTATACACATCTCCAGTCACTGTACTAGACACTTTGGGCTATAGAGATGGATCAGACACAGATCCTGCATGGTCTAGGAGAGAAGATATTGAATGTGTAAAACTAACTACACCTGAGGGACAAATGCAGTAAAAGGTTACAAGAGACACAGGTAAAGCATAAGAGAATTTGGAAAGGGATCACTTTTATGATATTCCCACATCTGCTTCTAAGTCACAAAGTAGCGGAGAACATCAGAGGTTCACTCTCTGAAACATCTTTCCTTCAAATCTTGACCTCTGTCTATTTCCTGCTATGTAAAATAGACTTGATACTCAAACCTGCCCCACATGGTAGTAAGATAGATTAACTGTCTTAGACATGGTGTGTCCTTGATCAATGGAAAGCACTGCAATGCTCTCTACTGAAACTCCTCAGGCTCAACTTACTGTGAAGTCATTTTTAAAAAATAGGTGCATCCAGGTACTTTGTGGAGGTTTCAGATCTTGTCGATTAAAAGTGGAGTGGGGACTGGGGATATAGCTCAGTTGGTAGAGTGCCTGCCTCACAAACACAAGACCCTGGTGTTTTGGGTGCTGGGGAGCACCCAAAAAAAAGAAAAGAAAAATGGAGTGAATCACTGCACTGACGTTACTATCATCTTCTCCTTTTAGTGTGGCTAGGTTGGGAATTTGACAAATTGACAAATATCGCTAGCATTCTACTTCACACTGATCTTTTGGCAGCCCAAGTGCCCTGAATCTTCACATGAGGATCTTACACACATACAAAAAATATGAAAAATATGTGTAATTGCATTAATCATCTCATATGATGCTTTCAACTGTACCTACAGAGGAAAGAAAATAGGAATGCATGTTCTGCCTACCACAAGTTTTGGCATACATTGGGGTCACCAAGGCAACTCCTTTGGTGGTAATATACTTGCTATTCTCCCATCTCTCTGAAAACAGAGAATATATCTAATATTTATGCTTCAAACATCATCATTCGGATGTTCCTTTATCTCCTCAAGCTTCTTAAAATAGGATTTTACTGGTGTGCCCATTGGTAATTGTTTCTGAAGCAGAAACATTAGTTGGTATTAGTTAATTAGTTGGTATTCACTCAATTCCCCATTGAACATTAGCCAATGTTGACACTAAATAAGATAGTTCTCTCCTATGAGTTTCATGATTTTACTTCAACTGTCCTGAGTTTTAGTAATGAGAAACCATAACATTGATATCATGAGAACTTACATCTGAAACAGATTTTGGGCCTGGACAGGGGTTTTCAGCAGGGGTGGAGGAAAGTGCAGCCTAGAAAGGAAAGAGACTCTGGAGGAAAAGGACCATTCATCATTTTTGAAGTCCAAAGTTTAAATGTTTCTTTTTGACAGCCTGGAAAATGGTTTCCTGCAGTAATGCTGTAGCACTCAGCCACATAAAACAATTGGTAAAGGCTTCAGAAGTGTGGCCAAGGGGCTGGGGATATAGCCTGTTGGCAGATGTTCACTTAGCCCTGTACTGGTTCAGTTCCCAGTACCACAAAAAGAAGTGTTGGCAGAAATAAACTATTGGTTAACTTCAACTCAGTCCCTCTCCCTCTAACATTGCTTGAATATATTCATGCATTTACATCTTTCTGTGATGTATGATGTGGGACAGACGCCAGCATTGCTTCTAGAATCATATTGAACAACATGAGGAATCAAAAAGCCATGGAAACAGCCCTATTTGGTTATATACCTGTAAAAAGCAATTGAATTTTGAAAAACTAAACCACAGAAACCAACTAGAGTTTTCTCATGAACTGTCTCACAAAATATTGTTGATTTGTAACTCAATCCTTTGTAATATATAAACACACACATACATATGTGTATATAGGGTCATCCTGAAATAGGTGTTAGTAATTTTTCCTTCAGTCCTCCCATTTTTTTTGGTGAAGTTTGTACCTTTTCACATGCTAGTAATCTTTTCAAACTTTTTTCTTGCCATGTACTGCAAACACATTTGTGAAACAGGTAAAGGCTCCAGGTTTCAGAAAAGGAAACTGAAGATCTGCAAAATTAAGCTGCCTACCCAAAGTTACACAGCTACCATATGATCCCCATCCTCTGCCTAGTGAGAGAATGCTCTTTGCACTCTTCTACCTTAATCTGTTCCATTGAATAAGTGGGACTCCCCCACTGGCTATTCAAACCTATTGGTGAGACCTGTTTTATCCCTCCCATGCATGAAAACCAGGACTAGCTCTGTGACTTTTCTGGTCACTGTCAAATAACAAAACCTTCTGGAGACTTCTGTGCCTGGGAGGCCAGCCTAGAACACCCACGTGAGCCTTCCATGTCCAGAGAAGGTCAGCCCAGAGGCCTAGGACCTGCCCAGCCCAGTAGAGCCACTCAAGACTTCCAGGACACGGAGGTGGGCAGAGGCAGACATCAGGCTCAGCCCAGCACAGACACGTGAGTCCTCCATGCCAGGGAATCCGGCATAGCACAGAAGCCTGAGACTTCTACGCTTGGGAAGCCAATCCAGAGCACACGTGTGAGATACTGGAAAACTGCAGGGATACCATAAATCTATAGGGGGGAAACTGCAATACCTCAGATTCTCACTGATAGAGGGGAAGATACATGAACAATATGAGAAAACAAGGGAAGAAAGTGTCCCAAACAAACCTAAATGCCATATCAAGAGAATCCAATGATAGCAGGGCAGAAGAAATGTCAGAAAGGGAGATCAGAGGGTACATAATTAAAATGATCAGAGAAGCAAACGATGTGATGAGAGAGCAAATGCAGGCAAGGAATGATCGCACCAATGAACAGTTACAGAAAGCTAAAGATCATTTCAATAAACAGATAGACATTCTGAAAAAACAAACAAACAGAAAATCTTGAAATGAAGGAAACAATAAACCAAATTAAACACTCAATAGAAAGCATAACCAACAGGCTAGAGCATCTGCAACACACAATCTCAGACACTGAAGACAAAATGTTTAATCTTGAAAATAAAGTTGACCAAACAGAGAAGATGGTAAGGAATCATGAATGGAACCTCCAAGAATTATGGGATATCTTGAAAAGACCAAATTTAAGAATTATCAGAACTGAGGAAGGCACAGAGATATAAATCAAAGGAATGAATAATCTATTCAAGGGAATAATATCAGAAAATTTCCCAAATCTGAAGAATGAAATGGAAAAATCAAAGACAAGAGGCTTACAGGACACCAAATGTTTAAAACTACAACAGATCCACACCAAGGCACATTATAATGAAAGTACCTATGATACAAAATAAAGATAGAATTTTAAGGTTGCAAAAGAAAAAAAATTAGATTACATTCAAGGGGAAACCAATACAGTTATCAGCAGATTTCTCAGCCCAGCCTCTAAAAGCAAGAAGGGCCTGGAACAACATATTTCAAGCTCTGAAAGAAGACGGATGCCAACCAAGAATCCTATATGCAATACAATTAAGCTTCAGATTTCATGATGAAATAAAACCTTCCATGATAAAAAAAAGTTAAAAGTATTTACAAATAGAAAACCAGCACTACAGAACATTCTCAGCAAAATATTCCATGAGGAGGAAATGAAGAACAACAAGATAAGTGAGCAAATGGGGGAATTACCCTAAAGGAATAGCCAAATAAAGGAGAAATCAAGTCAAGCTAAAAACCATAAATAAGCCAAAATGACTACGAATACAAATCAAATCTCAACAATAACCCTGAATTTTAATGGCCTTAACTCATCAATTGAAAGACATAGATTGGCATATTGCATTAAAAAGAAAGACCCAACAATATGCTGCTTTCGAGAGAGTCATCTCATAGAAAAAGATACCCACAGACTAAAGGTAAAAGGATGGGGGAAAACATACCATGCACACGGACTCAGTAAAAAGGCGGGGATTTCCATCCTTATATCAGATAAATCAAACTTCAAGCCAAAATTGGTTAGATGGGATAAAGAAGGACACTTCATACTGCTTAAGGAAAGCATAAATCAGCAAGACATAACAATCATAAATATTTATGCCCCAAACAATGGTGCATCCATGTACATCAAACGGATCCTTCTTAATTCCAGGAACCAAAGAGACCACAACACAATAATACTGGGTAACTTTAACACACCTCTCTCACCATTGGACAGATCTTCCAAACAAAAATTGAACAAAGAAACCATAGAACTCAATAACACAATCAATAATTTAGACTTAACAGACATATATAGAATATTCCATCCATCAAGGAGCGAATACACTTTCTTCTCAGCAGCTCATGGGTCCTTCTCTAAAATAGACCATATGTTATGCCACAAAGCTACTCTCAGCAAATACAAAAACATAGAGATACTACCTTGTATTCTATCAGATCATAATGGAATGAAATTAGAAATCAATGATAAAATAAAAAACAAAAACTACTCCAACACCTGGATATTAAATAATATACTATTGAATGATGTGTGGCTAACAGAAGACATCAGGGGGGAATAAAAAATTTCTTAGAGGTAAATGAGAACAAAGATACATCATATCGAAATCTCTGGGGCACTATGAAAGCAGTACTAAGAGGCAAATTCATTGCATGGAGTGCATTCAAAAAAAGAATGAAAAGTCAACAAATAAATGACCTAACATTACAGCTCAAAGCCCTAGAAAAAGAAGAACAGATTAGCACCAAATGTAGAAGAAGACAGGAAATAATTAAAATCAGAGCTGAAATCAATGAAATTGAAACAAAAGAAACTATTCAAAAAATTGACAAAACAAAAAGTTGGTTCTTTGAAAAAGTAAACAAAATAGAAAAACCCTTAGCCACACTAATGAAGAGAAGGAGACAGAAAACTCAAATTACTAAAATTCATGATGAAAAAGGAAATATCACAACAGACACCATTGAAATACATAACATAATTAGAAGATATTTTGAAAATCTATACTCCAACAAAGTAGAAAATCTCGAAGACATAAACAGGTTTCTAGAGACATAGTCACGCAAACTGAATCTGGAGGACGTACACAATTTAAATAGAACAATTTCAAGCAATGAAATAGAAGTCATCAAAAGTCTACCAACCAAAAAAGTCCAGGACCAGATGGATTCTCAGCCGAGTTCTACAAGACTTTCAAAGAAGAGCTCATTCCCATACTCCTCAAAGTATTCCATAAAATAGAAGAAGAAAGAACCCTTCCAAACTCATTCTATGAAGCTAATATCACCCTGATACCAAAACAAGACAAAAACACACCAAGAAAAAAAATCTCAGACCAATATCCCTAATGAATATAGATGCAAAAATTCTTAACAAAATTTTAGCAAATCACATACAAAAACATATTAAAAAGATAGTGCACCACTATCAAGTGGGTTTCACCCCAGGAATGAAAGGTTGGTTCAACATCTGGAAGTCAATAAATGTAATTCACCACATTGACAGACTTAAAGTTAAGAATCGCATGATTATTTCAATAGATGCAGAAAAAGCATTTGATATGATACAGCACCACTTCATGCTCAAAACACCAGAAAAAATAGGGATAGTGGGAACATTCCTTAACATTGTAAAGGCTATATAGGCTAAGTCCATGGTAAACATCATTGTAAATGGAGAAAAACTGAAAGCATTCCCCCTAAAAACTGGAACAAGGCAGGGATGCCCTCTTCCACCACTTCTATTCAACATTGTCCTTGAAACTCCAGGCAGAGCAATTAGACAGACCAAAGAAATTAAAGGGATATGAATAGGAAAAGAAGAGCTCAAACTATTACTATTTGCTGATGACAAGATTCTATATTTAGAGGAGCTGGAAAATTCCACCAGAAAACTTCTAGAACTCATAAAAGAATTCAGCAAAGTAGCAGGATATAAAATCAACACTCACATATCTAATGCCTTTCTATTCATAAGTGATAAATCCTCTGAAAGAGAAATTAGGAAAACTACCCCATTCACAATGGCCTCAAAAAAAAAAATACTTGGGAATCAATCTAACAAAAGAGAAGAAAGACCTCTACGATGAGAACTACAGAACATAAAGAAAGAAATTAAAGAAAATCTTAGAAAATGGAAAGATCTCCCATGTTCTTGCATAGGCAGAATTAATATTGTCAAAATGGCCATACTTCCAAAAGCGCTGTACAAATTCAATGCAATTCCAATTAGAATCCTAATGACGGACCTCATAGAAATAGAGCAAACAATCATGAAATTCATTTGGAGGAATAAGAGACCCTGAATACCTAAAGCAATTTTTAGCAAGAAGAGCAAAGCAGGGGTTTCACAATACCAGACCTTCAACTATACTACAGAGCAATAGCAACACAAACAGCATAGTATTGGTACCAAAATAGACAGGTAGATCAATGGTCTAGAATAGAGGACACAGAGACAAACCCAAATAAATACAGTTTTCTCATACTAGACAAAGGTTCCAAAAACATACAATGGAGAAAAGATAGCCTCTTCAAAAAATGGTGCTGGGAAAACTGGAAATTCATTTGCAGCAAAATGAAACTAAACCCCTTATCTCTCACCGTGCACGAAACTCAACTCAAAAATGGATCAAGGACCTAGGAATTAGACCAGAGACCCTGCACCTAATAGAAGAGAAAATAGGCCCAAATCTTCATCGTGTTGGCCTAGGACCAGATTTCCTTAACATGACTCCCAAAGCACAAGAAATAAAAGCAGGAATCAATAATTGGGATAGATTCAAACTGAAAAGCTTTTTCTCAGCAAAGGAAACAATCAGCAATGTGAAGAGAGAGCCTTCAGAGTGGGAGAAAATCTTTGCCACACACACTTCAGATAGAGCACTAATCTCCAGAATCTATAAAGAACTCAAAAAACTTTACCCCAAGAATATAAATAACCCAATCAATAAATGGGCTAAGGAAATGAGCAGACACTTCACAGAAGATCTACAATCAATAGATATATGAAAAAATGTTCAACATCCCTAGTAATAAGAGAAATGCAAAGCAAAACTACCCTAAGATTTCATCTTACCCCAATTAGAATGCCTTTTATTAAGAATACAGGCAACAACAGGTGTTGGCGAGGATGTGGGGAAAAAGGTACATTCATACATTGCTGGTGGGGTTGCAAATTAGTGCAGCCACTCTGGAAAGCAGTGTGGAGATTCCTTAGGAAACTTGGAATGGAACCACCGTTTGACCCAGCTATCCCACTCCTTGGCCTATACCCAAAGGACTTAAAATCAGCATACTACAGTGATGCAGCCACATCACTATTCATAGCTGTTCAATTAACAATAGCTAGATGCCCAACCTAGATACCCTTCAATTGATGAATGGATAAAGAAACTGTGGTATACATACAAAATGGAATGTTACTCAGCCATAAAGAAGAATAAAATTATGGCATTTGCAGGTAAATGGATGATGTTGTAGATTGTCATGCTAAGTGAGATAAGTCAATCCAAGAAAACCAAAGGCCGAATGATCTCTCTGATAAGTGGATGGTGATACATAATGCAGGGTGGGAGGGAGGCAACAATGGAGGAAGGATGGATTATATAGAGGAAAAAGAGGGGTGGGGACGGAGTTGGGGGGATAAGAATAATAGCAGAATGAGACAAACATCATTACCCTATGTACATGTATGATTATGCAAATGGTGTGACTCTACTTCATGTACATCCAGAGAAACAACAGCTGTACTCCATTCGTGTATGATGAATCAAAATAAATTAAATTTAAAAATTTAAAAATTTAAAAAAATTTTTTTAAACTTCTTTTGTCACTTCAGTTAATAAACCACATTGCATTTTCAAGAAAGAGTCCAACTCCACTTAGGAATTGAAACCCCTCCATTCAAAGCTAAAGCTCCTCCATTCCCTCAACTAGGACCCACAGTGAGAAAAGTTCCCATACCTTGAACTTCTACTCCCCCCACCAATCTGACAGTGGTTTCTGACTTCCTCAAGGGTCAAAGCAGGGACAGAGGTAAGGAGGCAAGAACGACCTTGCTCAATGAGTGCTGCCATGATAACCCAGTTATCAGTGCTGTCTGGATTTAGCAGATGTTTAAAGTGGCTCTCACTCAGGGTTGCTTTGTGAGCTCCTCCTTTATACACTTAATGTTAGAGCAAAATTAATAATCAAAGGCCAGTTTTGTAAAACCTCCTTAGTCTTGGGGTCTCAGCTATAGCTGAGATAAAACTAATTTCATTGTAACATCCTGTTACATGTAGCTGATTTATGCTCTCATAATGTGACTAGGATCACCAGCTTTGGAGTTAATGAGACCAGACGTTGAATGCAGGTTCTGACATTGGAAAAGCTTTCCTAGCCTCTCTATTTTTCTTAAGTGTGAAATGCATATTATAATGCTTACTCCATAGACATTATAAAATTGTATGAATAAAATTGTATATTAGTTGTCTGGCATAAAATAGACACTCAATAATTGGTGGTAGTAGCGTAAACCCCAGTAAACGTTTCAGGGTAGACAGTTTGTCTGTAGCATCTCCTTCACCCTATGCTGCTTCCTGGAACCCTAAAACCTACAGGGTTTTTCTCACTTTCTTGTTGTGCTTGAAATCCTTCACTAGGTTATCCTACCTAAGCCTGCCAGTCCTACAAAAGGATTTTTTTTCAAGTAGTAATGATTAAAGGGGATGATACATTTAAGATGATCACCTAGCATCTAGTAAGTGCTTAAGAAATTGGAGGTGTTGCTATTATTGCTGGTGTTATTGTTATGATCTTTTCATGTCCTTTATTTAAAAACTCCTTGTGCCTACAATCTCAACCTTCTCATGCTCAATGAAGCAAATCACTGAAAGTGACCAGAAATGGCAAGTTTCTTCCAAATGACACTGTAGATTGGTTTAATTAAGAATGCAGATTCTGAGGGGGAGGGAGGAGGGGAGGGAAAGGGGAAGTACTGGGGACTGAAATGGAGCAAATCATACTCCATGCTTTTGTAATTCTCTCAAAATGAATCCTAAAGTTACTGTGTGAGGAAATGGTAGAAATATACATGATTGTTAAGGACCTTTTGTGGTAATTAAGGGAATTTGGATTTTATTATGCAGCTAGTATGAATCCAACAAAAGCAAAAAGCAGGCAATATAAACTGAATTGATATAATTCAATTGTGTGCCTACTGCATTTTGGCAAATTAAGTCATCTTTTGCATAGAATTGACTGTCTTTAATTCTGGCTTCAGAATCAGAACCCTATTGGTCAGGGAGCCCTTGGAAGTGGAATGTAAATGTCTTTATAGTGAAAATAAATTGCCCTGTAAATAAAAAAAATAAAAAGATGTTCAAATGCAGAAGTTTTCAAGATATTGTGATAACCAACAGAGGGAGAAAATAATAAAACTCTTTATTGACAAAAACAATCCTAATGTTATGTATAACTAAAAAGATCCAATAAAAAGAAAAAAAACTGCAGGTTCTGGGGTAAGGGTGTATCTCAGTGGTAGAATGTGTGCGTTGCATGCATGAGGCCCTGAATTTAATCTCTAGCACAGCTGGAAAGGGGAAAAAATAAGAAAGCAGGTTCTGAAACGACACCAGCTTGACTTCAAGTCATAGCTCTGTTCCTTACTGGCTGTGTGACCTTGAATAAGTCACTCAAACTCTTTGAATATCAATTTTCTCAAATGTAAAATGGGGTCTACAATAGTGTGAACCTTGCAGGTTTTCTTATGGGAATTAAATAGGATAAATTATATAAAGCACTTAGTGCAGGTCCTGGACCATGTGAACTCTCAGCAAATCTTATCAGTTCTTGTACTGTTGTTCCTAGAACAATCAGTGAGCAACTGCTCACCATGAGGTCCTTTATGTGCTAGAACTAAGGATGGAGACATGAAAGGAAAAAACACAGTTCCAGAACTCACAGAATTTGCATTATACTGCAGTACTTCTCCAATATGCTTGTCACCCAAGGGACTTAAAAAACTCACAGTGCTGCATCCTTGCAATTAAGTCAAAATCTCTTGGGGGCAAGAGACATGAGACCTGAGCACCAGGATATTTTTTGTGTGGTTTCACCACATACCAGAGTTGAGACTTAGTGGACCAGGTATTCTCTGCACTGATTGAAGTTCAAAAGCACCTGCAGATAATGCATAAGCAAATGAGCAAGGATGTCTGGCAATATGACTTTATTTACAAAAACAAAAGGTAAGCCATAGTTTCCTGACTCGTAATAAAGAGTACCAAGTAAATCAAATATTACAATACAGCATGGCAGATGCAATAAAAGGTCTAGAAGAGCATTCCAGAAGTGGTGAAATTGAAGCTGAGACTTGAAAGAGATAGCAGAAGCAGCACAAAGCAGGAGCAGGTAGAAGAAAGATCTTCCAAGGAGAAAAAAAGTGACAGCAATAGCAGCAACAGCTGTTAAGTGAGCGTGGAGACTTGATGGAGCTGAAAATAGTTGGTATGGCTCAAGCATACAGTAGGTATTAGGGGAGAGGAAGGCGATTAACCAGGACACACACGAACAAATGTGCAGGAGCCAGACCATGACGAACTTGATATGTTGGGTTAAGGATTCTAAACTTTATCTTAAAACCCCTGGGGAAGAATGGCATTATAGAATCCCATTTTCAAAAGAGCACTCTGACAGGTAAGGATGCAGATGGGGAGGGTAGTGCTGCAGACTGGTAGCAGCTGAAAATAATCATAGTGATCAGTAAGAAACAATTAGAGGAGGGACTGGGTGCCCTCGAGCATCCCTGTAATCCCAGTGGCTCAGGAGACAGAGGCAGGAGGATTGCAAGGTGAAGAGCAGCCTCAGCAAAAGGAAGGTCCTAAGCAACTCAGCAAGACCCTGACCCTAAATAAAATATAATAAGGGCTGGAGATGTGGCTTAGTGGTTAAGCACCCCTGCATGCACTCCCCAGTACAGAGAGAGAGAGAGAGAGAGAGAGAAGGAACTATTGCATTGATAAGGAGAGGGGAGGAATCTAAAATATACAAAGAAACAGAGCAGACAGTAGGAGGTGGACTTATGGAACTGAGAAAGTGCTGTTTGGGAGAACAATGCATCAGGAATAGAGCCCATCTCTGGCTTGTGCAGTTAAGAATATTGGTGTTGTCCTTGAGATAAGTTGCACTGATGAAAAGATTGAAGGAAGACCATGAGCATGGTTTCAGAAATGTGAAATTTACAATGCCAGGGGAACATCGTATGGATCTACACAATTAGCTTGAGCTTAGGACGGAGGCTTGGATGAATGATAGAAATGGGAAGTCAACAACATACAGATGACAGAAGAATGGTTTTTGATGAATTCAGCCATGCAGTGTGAACAAAGAAAAGAAGGGCTAAAAAAGCATGATCCTGGGAACACACAGGTATGGCTTTCATTTATGGGGTATTTGTGTGTCTGAAACTGTGCTAAGCACTTTATACAGACCACCTTATTTCCACCCATCCCCTATGGTAGATAATATTACTATCTCAATTTCAAGCTGAAGGAAAGTGATACCACAAGGTTTAAGTAATATGTTCAAGAACACAGACCTGGGTTGAACCTATGGCTTTCTAACTTCAAAGAACATGCTTGTTAACTACTATACTTTCCTGCCTTCCATAGAAAGCCAACGCTGAGGGGTTTACAGAGAGGAACTAGCCAGTGTCAAGTGCTTCAGAGGCTTGGAGTGAAGATGAAAACATGTGTCATTTAAGATTTGCCAGAACCCAGTCTCCAGTTCATCAATGAGCAAATGAGAGGTGAGAAAGTAAGAAAATTCTTTCAAGGGTAGATGAGTCCAGCAAGACCTTGTCTTTCCAAACCATAACACCATCAGTGAGGGTGATTGCTTTTTGGGATACTGCAGCACTGGGTAAAGGGGGCTGACAATAGAGCATGAGAAAAATGACACAAAGCCCATTTTTTTTGCTAAGAGTGTTGTTTTCTTAAATAAGCATATCTAGGACTGTTGTGAGATTTTGGTTTATTTCCAGATTTCTTTTTTTCTTTTCTTTTTTTTTTTTTTTGCTGTTGTTAATGTTCTTTTTTACTTTTGATTTATTTTTTTAATTATTTTTACAGACTGCATTTTGATTCACTGTACACAAATAAGGTACAACTTTTCATTGCTATGGTTGTACACAATGTAAATTCACACCATTCATGTAATCATCCATGTATATAGGGTATGTCTCAGTCCATCTTTCCTTCCCCCACCCCTCCCGCCCCATTTCACTCTACAAAATCCAAAGTTCCTCCATTCTTCTCTTACCCCTTCCCCCTCCTCCTCCCCTGTTATGGATGATCATTCACTTATCAGAGAAAACATTCAGCCTTTGGTTTGGGGGTACTGGCTTATCTCACTAAGCATGATATTCTCCACCTCCATCCATTTACCAGCAAATGCCATAATTTTATTCTTCTTTATGGCTGAGTAATATTCCATTGTGTACATACACCACAGATTCTTTATCCATTCATCAGTTGAAGGGCATCTAGTTGGTTCCACAATCTAGCTATCATGAATTGAGCAACTATGAACATTGATGTGGCCGCATCACTGTAGTATGCTGATTTTAAGTACTTTGCGTATAGGGCAAGGAGTGGGATAACTGGGTCAAATGGTGGATCCATTCCAAGTTTCCTAAGGAATCTCCACACTGCTTTCCAGAGTGGCTGCACCAACTTGCACTCCCACCAGCAATGTATGAGTGTACCCTTTTCCCCACATCCTCACCAACACCTGTTGTTGCCTGTATTCTTAATAAAAGACATTCTAATTGGGGTAAGATGAAATCTTAAGGTGGTTTTGATTTGCATTTCTCTTATAACGAGGGATGTTGAACATTTTTTCATAAATCTGTTGATCGCTTCTAGATCTTCCTCTGTAAAGTCTCTGTTCATTTCCTTGGCCCATTTATTGATTGGGTTGTTAGTGTTCTTGGTGTAAAGATTTTTGAGTACTTTGTAGATTCTGGAGATTAGTGCTCTATCTGAAGTGTGTGTGGCAAAGATTTTCTCCCACTCTGAAGGCTCTCTCTTCACATTGCTGATTGTTTCCTTTGCTGAGAAAAAGCTTTTTAGTTTGACTCTATCCCAATCATTGATTCCTGCTTTTATTTCTTGCGCTTTGGGAGTCATGTTAAGGAAATCTGGTCCTAGGCCAACGTGATGGAGATTTGGACCTATTTTCTCTTCTATTAGGTGCAGGGTCTCTGGTCTAATGCCTAGGTCCTTGATCCATTTTGAGTTGAGTTTTGTACAGGGTGAGAGGTATGGGTTTAGTTTCATTTTGCCACATATGGATTTCCAGTTTTCCCAGCAACATTTGTTGAAGAGGCTGTCTTTTCTCCATTGCATGTTTTTGGCACCTTTGTCAAGTATGAGATAACTGTATTTATGTGGGTTCGTCTCTGTGTCCTCTATTCTGTACCATTCATCTACCTACCTGTTTTGGTGCCAATACCATGCTGTTTTTGTTACTATTGCTCTGTAATATAGTTGAAGGTCCGGTATTGTGATACCCCCTGCTTTGCTCTTCTTGCTAAGAATTGCTTTAGCTATTCTGGGTTTCTTATTCCTCCAAATGAATTTCATGATTGCTTGCTCTATTTCTATGAGGTGCGTCATTGGGAGTTTAATTGGAATTGCATTGAATTTGCATAGTGCCTTTGGTAGTAGGGCCATTTTGACAATATTAATTCTGCCTATCCAAGAACATGGGAGATCTTTCCATCTTCTCAGACTTCCTTTAAATTCTTAATTTAGTGTTCTGTAGTTCTCATTGTAGAGGTCTTTCACCTCTTTTGTTAGATTGATTCCCAAGTATTTTTTTTTTGAGGCTATTATGAATGGTATAGTTTTCCTAATTTCTCTCTCAGAGGATGCATCACTTATGAATAAAAAGGCATTCAATTTATGAGCATTAATTTTATATCCTGCTACTTTACTGAATTCATTTATGAGTTCCAGAAGTTCTCTGGTGGAATTTTTAGGGTCTTCTAAATAGAGAATCATGTCATCAGCAAGTAGGGATAGTTTGAGCTCTTCTTTTCCTATTCATATCCATCTAATTTCTTTGGTCTGTTTAATTGCTCTGGCTAGAGTTTCAAGAACAATGTTGAATAGTAGTGGCGAAAGAGGGCATCCCTGCCTTGTTCCAGTTCTCAGGGGGAATGCTTTCAGTTTTTCTCTATTTACAATGATGTTGGCAGTGGGCTTAGCATAGATAGCCTTTACAATGTTGAGGTATGTTCCTACTATCCTTGTTTTTTCTAGTGTTTTGACCATGAAGGAGTGCTATATTTTATCAAATGTTTTTTCTGCGTCTGTTGAAATAATCATGTGATTCTTAGCTTTAAGCCTGTTGATGTGGTGAATTACATTTACAGATTTCCAGACGTTGGACCAACCTTGCATCTCTGGAATGAAACCCACTTGATCATGGTACACTATCTTTTTAATATGCTTTTGTATGCAATTTGCTAAAATTTTGTTAAGAATTTTTGCGTCTATGTTCATTAGGGATATTGGTCTGAAATTTTCTTTCATCAATGTATCCTTGTCTGGTTTTGGTATCAGAGTGATATTAGCTTCATAGAATGAGTTTGGAAGGATTCCCTCCTCCTCTATTTCATGGAATACTTGGAGGAGTATTGGAATGAGTTCTTCTTTGAAGGTGTGGTAGAATTCACCTGAGAATCCATCTGGTCCTGGGCATTTCTTGCTTGGTAGGCTTTTGATGACTTCTTCTATTTCATTGCTTGAAATTGATCTATTTAAATTCTGTATGTCCACTAGATTCAGCTTGGGTGGATCATATGTCTCTAGAAACCTGTTGATGACTTCAAGATTTTCTGTTTTGTTGGAGTATAGATTTTCAAAGTAGTTTATAATTATGTTTTGTATTTCAATAGTGTCTGTTGTGATATTTCCTTTTTCATCATGAATTTTAGTTTTTTGAGTTTTCTGTCTCCTTCTCTTTGTTAGTGTGACTAATGGTTTATCAATTTTGTTTATTTTTTCAAAGAAACAACATTTTGTTTGGTCAATTTTTTGAATAGTTTCTTTTGTTTCAATTTTATTGATTTCTGCTCTGATTTTCATTATTTCCTGTCTTCTACTACTTTTGGTGTTGATCTTTTCCTCTTTTTCTAGGACTTTGAGCTGAAATGTTAGGTCATTTAATTGTTGACTTTTTATTCTTTTATTGAATGCACTCCATGTAATAAGTTTTCCTCTTAGTACTGCTTCATAGTGTCCCAGAGATTTTGATATGTTGTATCTTTGTTCTCATTTACCTCTAAGAATTTTTTTATCTCCCACCTGATGTCTTCTGTTGTCCATGCTTCATTCAATAGTGTATTATTTAGTCTCCAGGTATTGGAGTAGTTTCTGGTTTTTATTTTATTATTAATTTCTAATTTCATTCCATTATGATCTTATAGAATGCAAGGTAGTGTCTCTTTTTGTATTTGCTAAGGGCTGCTTTGTGGCATAACATATGGTCTATTTTAGAGAAGGATCCATGTGCTGCTGAGAAGAAAGTATATTCACATGTTGATGGAGGGAATATTCTATATATGTCTCTTAAGTCTAAATTATTGATTGTGTTATTGAGTTCTATGGTTTCCTTGTTCAATTTTTGTTTGGAAGATCTGTCCAATGGTGAGAGAGGTGTGTTAAAGTCCCCCAGTATTATTGTGTTTTTGTCTATTTGGTTCCTGGAATTGAGAAGGATTTGTTTAACATACATGGTTGTGCTATTGTTTGGAGCATAAATATTTATGATTGTTATGTCTTGCTGATTTATGCTTCCCTTAAGCAGTATGAAATGTCCTTTTTTCCCTTCTAACTTTGGCTTGAAGTCAGCTTTGTCTGAAATGAGGATGGAAACTCCTGCTTTTTTACTCAGTCCATGTGCATGGTATGTTTTTTCCCAACCTTTCATCTTTAGTCTGTGGGCATGTTTTTCTATGAGATAAGTCTCTTGAAGGCAGCATATTATTGGGTCTTTCTTTTTAATCCAATATGCCAGTCTATGTATTTTGATTGATGAGTTTAGGCCATTTACATTCAGGTTTATTATTGAGATATGACTCGTATTCTCAGTCATTTTGACTTATTTTTGGCTTGTAAGTTAACTTGGTTTCTCCTTTAATTGGCTATTCCTTTAGGGTAGTTCCTCCCTAAGCTGACTTACATTGTTGTTTTTCATTTCTTCCTCATAGAATACTTTGCTGAAAATGTTCTATAGTGCTGGCTTTCTATTTGTAAATTCTTTTAGCTTTTGTTTACCATGAAAGGATTTTATTTCATCATCAAATCTGAAGGTAGGCTTTTCTGGGTATAAGATTCTTGGTTGGCATCCATTTTCTTTCAGAGCTTGAAATATGTTGTTCCAGGCCCTTCTTGCTTTTAGAGTTTGGATTGAGAAATCTGCTGATATCCATATTGGTTTACCCCTGTAGGTAATCTGATTCTTTTCTCTGGCAGCTGTTAAAATTCTCTTATTTTTATGTTAGGTACTTTCATTATAATGCGCCTTGGTGTGAATCTGTTGTAATTTTGTACATTTGGTGTCCTGTAAGTCTCTTGTAATTGATTTTCCATTTCAATCATGAGATTTGGGAAATTTTCTGATATTATTTCATTGAATATATTTTTCATTCCTTTGGTTTGTATCTCTATGGGTTCCTCAATTCCAATAATTCTTAAATTTGGTCTGTTCATGATCCCTTACCATCTTCTCTGTTTGGTCAAGATTTATTTTCAAGATTAAACATTTTGTTTTCAATGTCTGAGGTTGTGTGTTCCAGATGATCTAGCCTGTTGGTTATGCTTTCTATTGAGTTTTTTTTTTTTGAGTTTTTAATTTGGTTTATTGTTTCCTTCATTTCAAGGCTTTCTGTTTGTTTGTTTGTTTTTTCAGAATCTCTATCTCTTTATTGAAATGATCTTTTCCTTCCTATAGTTGCTCTTTTAACTGTTTAACTGTTGGTGGAATCATTCATTGCCTGCATTTGCTCTCTAAACTCATCCTTTGCTTCTTGGATCATTTTAATTATGTACATTCTGAACTCCCTTTCTTACATTCCTTCTACTGTGTTGTCATTGGGTTCTATTGATATAGTATCAAGGTTTGTTTGGGACACTTTCTTTCCTTGTTTTCTCATGTTGTTTGTGAGTCTCCCCCTCTGTGAGTGTGATTCCAGGTATTGCAGTTTCCCCCCTATACATTTACAGTGTCCTTGCAGATTGCAATACCTCACCTTGAAGTGAGAGATCAATATTAGCAGCACACCATAAAACAATATGCATCCTTAACCCAGATAGTCACTATTAAGGTATTAACCATGTTGACTTACTAAGCAGAGATTAGTTCAAATTATTATCTACAGTATGACCCATAGGTTTGTAATAAGGGCCACAATTTCTAATGGTGGACAAAGAGGATGAGGAGAGAATATGATTTAACATTAAGAAGAGGTGTGTCTATAGAGTTACTATGTCATAAGAATAGTGAAAGCGGAAATAAAAGTAATAGGTTGTTAGCATAAGAAAAGGGAGAAAGAGTCTCCAACAAAACAGATATTTAAGAGGACGATAGAGTAAGAAAAATATTAATGAAAGAAAGAAGTAGAAATATAGTAGGTATAATAGGAACAATTGAAATAGTACTACTGATTTTTTAAAAATTCTGTAATATAATTATACTGTACTGTTCAAACCTCCTAGTCTTCCATAGCCTGATACTTGAGAGGAACTTGACAATGCAGTGTCCCTAGAAGGGTGCTTACCCACTAAGGATGGTGTCCTCTAGATCAGGAATAATCAATGCTAGAGGGCAAAGGCAACCCTGTGTTGATAGATGGTCAGTCGCCACATGGGCACTAGACTGTGCAGTGGGCCTCATTTCTAGACCACAGGCCTGGGCGCAGGCCTTGGGGCTAGACTGTGGGCTGGGGTTTGGGCCTTTGGGCTATATGGTGTGCGGGGCAGCTGGGTGTGTGCTGTGCTCAGCACTGGAGGTGACAGGCTGGGCAGCAGGGCCTGTGCTGTCCTCTGCACTGTAGATTCACGTGGTGGGGCCTGTGCTGTGCTCTGTGCTGTAGATTCGTGCAGCAGGGTCTATCTATTTCCAGATTTCTGAGAAACTTGATTTCAACTAATTTAGCCAGACTTCTCTTTGTTTTTGTTTTTTTTTTGAGAGTAGATTTTTGGAATTCTTTACACTGCCATCCCTGCTGACGTTGCCATACAGTTGATTGTTTAATATGAACTTTTTATCTTCCGAAATTTCTGATTTTTCTTGTTACAATAGCACTTTAACATTCTTTAGAATTTTCTGCAGATTTGATTATGCGTTTGTGAATAACACATGTGTAGTATTATGTCACTTCTTTTATTCCTTTATTTTGCATGTCTTTATTAAATAACACAACGAAGGCTGGGGCTATACCTCAGGAGCAAAGTGCTCATTTAGCATGTGTCAGGCAGTGGGTTCAATCCCACATTAAAAAAATAAATAAAATAAAGACATTCTGTCCATCTACAACTACAAAATTTAAAAAACACAATGAAAAAAGATCTTATCTGTGATGAGGAAGAGATCGATAATGATGTCATGAAAGAAAGTGTTCTATTTTGTTTTGTTGTTTGCTTTTAATATGAGAGATGCTTAAATACATTGAAATGTTGAGGTGGAAGGAACCTGTAAAGAGACAAAGCTTGAAGACAGATGAGATGGGATGACTGGTGACTCAAGGTCGTAAGTCAGGATGAGTGACCATCAGAGCATGTGACTGGCTTCATAGAGAATGATGGGCACTACTTCCATTGGGATGGGAAAGAAAGAGAAAGGCTGCAGAAGAATTCAGGAAAGAAATGCAGAAATGGGGGGAAATTCTACTCACTGGTCTCCATTTTTCTCTGCACTAAAATGTACCCTTCTCCCACCTGCTCTGTATATGGGAAGCTAACCTACAGGGAGTTTCAAATAGGATTTGGCCAATGGGAGGCACCAGCCTGAAGTGGGAGATGGAGAAGCAAGGGAGACCTGGGTATTAACTTCTCTGGGGCCTCTTCAATAATATGGCCTCAGGTTGACTATTTCCCTCTCTCAAAGGCTACAGCTCCTCTCAGACAACCATCTCTACATGTGCAAGTTCTGATGACCACTTGCTTTCCTAGCCCTTTGAAAGGTAGGGAATTTGACACACTCCACTGTTGCTGGCTCCAGGATCTGCACTAAATCCTAGTAGTATCCTGGAACTATGCCCCCCTTTATGGTCCTTTCATTAAACTCCTTAATTATCCAGTTTGGATGGAACATCTGATTCCAGTCAGGGCCCAGATGGCTAGAGATGGCAAAATATTTACTATGAATAAGGGAGCTGTTGTGGGGAAGTAGTTTAAGGAGAATGGAGATGGTTTGAAATAACTCAGATGGGGAAGAGAAGAGGAAGCTGACTAGGGACAAAGGACAAGGACAGCATTGCCTGGCAGTGTTGAGATGAAGTTCCAGCCAAGATTGGAAGCTTCCTTTACATAGGATCAGAGAAAGCAGTTGGTTGGGCTTGATCCATGGTCATAATTTTGCCGAAGATCAAATAATTGCTGGTAAAGATAGTTGAAATGCTGGCATATAGGAACATGATTGGAGAGAGAAATCATAAACTAAGCTGGTTGCCTCAACATTGGGGAAAATGGAGAAATAATGACTGAATTTCTCCTTTACAAGTACACAAATAGTCATTTGAAAACAAACATTTAAAGAGTTCAAACCTAGCCAGGTACAGTGGCTTATACCTGTAATCCCAGAGGCTCAGGAGGCTGAGCAGGAGGCTTACAAGTTGGAGGCCAGCCTCAGCAACTTAGTGAGACCCTGTCTTAAAATAAAAAACAAAATATAAAAAGGACTGGGGATGTGCCTCAGTGGTAAAGTGTCTCTGGGTTCAATCCCTGGTACCAAAAACAAGTAAACAAAGAGTTCAAACCTCTCCACATCCCAGTGTCACACAGGTAGGACCCAGACTAGAATGAAGCAAGCAATGATCCTAGGGCACAAAATGTCAAGAGGCCCTCACTCTAACAGCCAACCCTGCATGCACCATTATGACATTTGGTGCCCTCTCTTGCTCACTCTAACCCAGGCTTGATCCCAGGGGCAACTATTAACATTTTAGCATATTTCCTTCCGGTCTTCTATCCAAATCACTTATCTATTTCACTAAGTTCAGACCTTACTGCTTATATGATTTTGTATCCAGTCTTATTTACTTGACATTATAATGAAATTGAATCTTCTTTAGAACTGCTTTTATTATGTCTCCGTTCACTGGTAATATATATTCACTGCAGCAAAGCCAGACAGTACAGATAAGCAAAAGGAACAAAATAAAGAATCATCTGTAATCTCACCATCCAGAGACAATGACTGTCGTCACTTTTCTGCATACTGAGATTGATTCATAATACAAAAAACGATTCTGAAGTAGAAATATACTGCCAGCTTGTGGAAGGCTGTGCAAGGAATATCTGCAGCTAACCAAGTGTGGCGAAGTTAGGAAAAGGATTTTGGAGGAAGGCAGGCCACCATCTTTCCTGAGTGGAAAACAAGCCCACCTTGCCTGAGGACCCCACATTTTACCCCACACTCCCCCACCATCTGAGAGCCTATCCTCCAGCCCAGTCTGGAAAAAGCTCCAGCTATGGGAAAATTCTGTAGAAAAAAAAGGAAAAATAGAAATTCCTCTTTATTTGAAACACCTCATCATTGAGGTATTCTTGGCAGGCTTCTTACCATCCTACAACACTGTATTTTGGGAAACTTGTCCCATAGTCCTCCAAGTGAAACATCCATGTCACATTCCCAGGTGAGAAGCAGGATGCATGTTTATGGCTGTTGTAAATGTGATTATGGTCATCTCTGTTAACTATAATTTTAAATTTTACTACACAAGTTTTTCTTAACAGTTTGCCAAAAACAAACAAATGAAATGACACCAATGATTCTCCCAAACTACTGTGAGTTGGAAAGCAGAAAAATAATAACTTCAAAGAGATTAATTATGAAGTGGTACTACACTTCAACAAACATTGGTGATACTTAAACAATACACTGATAGACATGATCATTATGTGTATACATGTGGCAGTCCTAGAAAAAACACACTTCTTATTGGTCAAGAAGAAATATTTCTTTCTACAAATGTTTTGAGAAAAAGTGCTTGTATGAGTTGAAAATCTAATTTTAACCAAGTTTCCACGAAAGAGGGGAAGCTGGTAAAAATTTTGGCTTTTGGTTTCCACAAATGATATTCTTACAATTCCCCAATTGTCAGAGGATGAAGTATTTTTCTAGGAAAATGAAATGATCGCAAATTTTGTTTCTTATGTGGCTTTATGTTTCAGTCACTTGAAGATCCTGGTCTGCTATTATCTGACCAATCACTTGCTTGTCCCACTTTTTTGTAGATGCATCCATCACCAAATCTCCACATATTATCATCCAACCTGGGTCCTTTTCTGATTCTACTTTATGCTGTTTGGTTGGGGTTCTTCCCAGTTAAACTTTTCTCGTTTGTACTTTCATTCATTCTTCTCAGAACACTGATGGAATCTTTCTTGGAAACAGTTGACATCAACTTAGCCTGCTTTCAAATAGAGCCTTTGCTTCTTTAACCTTTTCATCGGGGCTCTTTGGATGCTCTGAACACCATTAAATAACTGCACCATGTCCCTTGCTGCAGTTCTCTGAAGATTTCTCTGTTCTTTGTCTTTGACAACATCTACCTTTACTCTGCACATCATTTCCCACTCCCACTTCTCATTGGGCTGTTTTCTTTTTTCTCATCTTTCCTGTTTTAATTTTTGTTTCTCCTTTTCCAGCTCTTTGTTTTGGGTGAAAATGCTTTGTTTGTTTTTGTTTTGTTTTGTTTTACTTTTAGGAGTATTTTTTTAGCATCTCCATCTTCTTTGTCATGAGGTTCAACATCATCCTCACTGTCTGCTTCTAATGCTTCATCACCAAACAATGGATCCTTTTCTGTCCCATGCTTCCTATACAACCTCCACCTTGGGAAGCATCTATGATGTCATCTTCCAGCTCCTATGCTATAGCCCTAATTACTGGTTTCATCATCTTCTTCTTTTGTGGAGAATTTTCAGCTGTTCCCTCACATTTGTACATGGGTGTTCAATGGCTGTGGCATTTTCCTCTATGGTCACCCTTAATAATGTGATCACTAGATATACAAGTATTTTAGATTCTAGCTTTCCATTACAGAACAGATAAATTTTGTTTTGTATTTTGGTACTGGGAATTGAACCCAAGGGTATTTTACCACTGAGCTGTATCCCCAGCCCTTTTTCTTTTTATTTTGAAGCAGGGTCTTGCTTAGTTGCAGAGGCTGGCCTTGAACTTGTGATCCTTCTGCCTCAGCCTCCTGAGTCACTAGGATTACAGGTATATGACACTGTGCCTACCTGAAAATCTTGATGACTCCTCCATTACCTAGAGAGAAAAAAACTCCCAAATCTCTCTGTAATCTAGCCCTAGGTTAGCTTTCCAACAGTTTCTCTTTTTTCTCTTTCTCTGAAGAACTTCAGAAGTATCACCACCCCCACCATTACCACATGTTCCCCACCACCAACTCTTCTTCCTCTCCACCCATAATTATGGTCAAAGGATTCTTCCCCTTATCCAAAACTCATCCCTACTTCCCACCCTCCCTATCTTGTTCTACTCCCTTCTCCCTGTCTACCTGTTCATTTCTGCCTTCCCAAAGTCCCAACCCAATAATAATTCAAGCATTAATTCTTCCCAGATACCGGCAACCAGAAATGGTTTTAATTGGATTTCTGCTACTGCTCAATCTCTTATTGAAATAAGGGATGTAGATTTGAGTATAATAAATAAATATTTTCTTGTTAGGATATTAGCTATCAAGATGCAGAGGCAAATAGGAAGCTCTGATCATAAGACACAGTCTAGATATTCTGGTAAATGTGAGCAACCTCACTTGAGTGTTACTTTGAAGGGTTGGTTGGTACTGAAGAAACAAAATTCTTATGGGGATGGGTGATATAGCTATAGTTAAATGAAAAATGAGAGTTACCATCAAAATTTGAAGGTGTGAATAAAAAGATCAAGACTTAGACATAGAGCTGGGCACAGTGGCACATGCCTGTAATCCCAGAGGCTCAGGAGGCTGAGGCAGGAGGATCACATGTTCAAAGCCAGCCTCAGCACTTAGTGAGGTCCTAAGCAACTTAGTGAAACCCTGTCTCAAAATAAAAATAAAAAGGGCTGGGGATGTGATGTGACTCAGTGGTTAAGTGCCCCTGGGTTCAACCTCAGAACCAAAAACCAAACAAACAAAAAACCTAAGAGATATGAGAAGAGAGGGTAGTAGGAGCTCTCTCCCTTCTCTTCATTAATGGTGGGGCAAAGTAGTGCAGGAAGCTCAGAGCCAAGTGTGGACCAGATCCTGTGCTAAACTCTTTGTGAACACTGTATCACTTAGTCTGAAACACAACTTGTTGGAATTTGTTGCTGTAGATATGAGTCATGGCCATACCCCTCACTAGCTTTATTCATTTGGTCAAGTCATTGTATGTACTCCAAGTCTCAGATTTTTCATCTGCAAGACAGCACAAGCAGTGATAGTTCTCAGGAGGGCTGTTGCAGCAATCAAATGAAATAATGTATGTAAATGAGCTCTGTACACTCTGCTGGCATCTCACAGAAATGCCTGTTATTATCATAAGACAAAGGACAAGTGAAAGAGCACACTTTCAGTCCTTTATTCATTTTGTGTGTCATGCAGTGGAATAGAAGAGAAGCTTCCTCTACTAAGTTCAGTAGAGGAATGCTAGCACCTAACTGGGATTTTCCCTTATAAGACACCTGATCTCCTGGAGCACACTTAAAAAGTCTACCCTAAGGAGATCTGCTTCCATGGGGGACCAAAGGATAAAACAATCAGGAGAGAGTGCAACTGTTTCAACAGTCAGAACTAGACCTTAATGGGATGCATCTTTGAAGGGCAGGACCTGAGGACCTGAAATCTGACTTGTCTCCCTTGTATTGGGTGAGGCGGATTATAGGTCTATTCATGGACAGGTTTATCTGTTCCCACGTTGCACACACTCTGGTCACTCTCACATCTAAAATAACACATCTGTGCATTGAAGACTTATGCTATTGTTTTCTGAGAATGGGCTTGGGTGAGAGAAAGATTATAGATGCAGGGCCATTTTTTTCCAAAACCAGTGCCCAGCAAAAGGAGGCCCTGAATTCTTAGGAGTATAAGTGATAGGAAAAGTAAACATAGGGAGATGAAAACCAGAACCTGGAATGTGTTCATAAACTAAATGGGTGGAAAATAGATTTCTGGTGCTACCTCACCTCTAGGTAAGTTTGGCCCTGTACTTCCTTCCAGAAGGAAATGACCTCCTGGCCCCAGTGCTCTCCTTCTCCTTTATTCACATTCAACTAACAATCTATTTTAAATTATACACTTTAGTAGCTGTTAAAATATGTGTAAATAGATGTTTGTGTATATACACTTGTGTATATGCAGGAAATTCTCATCATTATCAAGATAACAAACATATTTTAACCTCCAAATTTTCCATGTACCCCTTTCTAATCTTTCCTTCCTACCTCTGTCCTCTGTCTCCCCAAGCAGGCAACCACTGCTCTCTGTTTGTGTCATTAGAGATTAATTTGCATTTTATAAAAACTTGTATGAATGGAGTCCTACAGTACATGCTCTGTTGTCTATCTTCTGTTACTCAGCATAATTGAGTTTCATCCATGTTGTCTCATGTATCAATGGTTCATTATTTCTTATTGCTTATCTTATAATTTATTTATACCATGCATCATAATTTGTTTCTGAACATCTTTGTGGATAAACATTTGGGTTGTTTCCATTCTGGGCTATCTTGAATAAAACTGCTATTTCCATTTATGTATTAGTCTGTAACAGACATATGCTTTCTTTATATTGGGTAGATTCCTAGAAATATACCATATGGTAGCTATATACTTAAATTTTTAGGAAACTTCCAAGAAATTTTACTAAGTGGTTGTACCATTATACATTTCTAAGAGGAATATAAGAGAGTTCCTATTCTTTTTCCCCTGGTCAGCTCTTGGAATGGTCAGTATTTTTGATTTTTGATTAAAGCCTTTCATATACTTGTAGAGTTGTATTTCATTATGGTTTTAATTTGTGTTTCCCTATTGATTGATATGAACCTTTTTTATATTCTTATTTGCCATCTGTATATCATCTTTACTGGTAAAGTGATTATTGAAATAATTTATCTATTTTAATGGATCATTTATTTTGATATTACAGTGTTTTAAGAGTTATTCAAGGCCAGGCATGGTGGCGCACACCTGTAATCCCAGAACTTGGGAGGCTGAGGCAGGAGGATCACAAGTTCAAAGCCAGCCGCAGCAACTTAGCAAGGCCCTAAGCAACTCAGTGAGATCCTTTCTCTAAATAAAATACAAAATAGGGCTGGGGATGTGGCTCAGTGGTCGAGTGCCCCTGGGTTCAATCCCCAGTACCCCCCCACAAAAAAGAGTTATTCAACAATTCAACATACAAGTCCTTTTCTTTATGTTTTTTTTTAATTTTTTTAAATTTATTTTGATTCATTGTACAAATATGGGGTACAGCTGTTGTTTCTCTGGTTGTACACAAGTAGAGTCACACCATTTGTGTAATCATACATGTACATAGGGTAATGATGTTTGTCAAATAGATATTTGGAAAATATTTATTCTGTCTGTGTTTTGCATTTATATTTTTAAGTGAATTTCTTTTGAAGAGCAGAAGGGTTTAGTTGTGATTCAATTAAGTTTGTCAATTAATTGCTTTGATAGTTCATGCTTTCAGTATCATATCAAGGCAACCTTTCTGAACCAAGGACACAAGACTTTTTATCATGTTTTCATCTATAAGATTTATACTTTTAGGTTTTACATGTATGTATGTGACCTATTTTGAGCTAATTTTTGTAGGTGGTGCAAGGTATGGTTTGAAGATTTCTTTGTATATGGATATCCAATTGTTCTAGCATGATTTGTCAAAAAGATTTTCCTTTCTAAATGAATTTTATTTGCACCTTTGTCAAAAGTACTTTTTCACATTTGTGCAAGTCTATTTCTAAACTCTCCCTTCTATTTTTTCCTATCTTGATGTCAATACCACTCTGAGTTTATTAGTGAAGCTTCAATAGTAAGTCTTAAAATTCTCCAATTTTGTTATTTTTCAAAGTTCATTTTTGACAATTGTAGACTTTCTACACTGCTATATTTAATGTAGAACCTAATTGTCCATTTCCATAAAAGCATGGTATAGTTTTGACTTGGATTTTGTTAGATCTGTGGATCATTTTGGAAGAATTTACATCTTAATAGAATTGTCTTTCAATCAATGAGCAAGATAGATATCTCCATTTATTTAGGTTTTCTTTCATTTCTCTCAGCAATATTTTATAGTTTTCAGTATGCAGGTCTTGTACTTCTTTTGTAAAATGTGATCCTAAGTATTTTATTCTTTCGATGCTATTAATATATGACTGTTTTCTTAATTTCATTTTTGCAATTTTCATTGAAAGCATATAGATACACAGTTGGGTTTTGTGTGTCGATCTTACGTCTTGTAAGCTTTCTGAACTTATTTATAGTTCCTATAGATTTTTCTGGATTTTTAAGGATTTTCTGTAGTATAGAAGATCATGTCATCTGTGTGTAAAGATAGTTTCACTTTCTCTTTCCAGTCTGGAAACCTTTTATTTCTTTTTCATTGCACTGGCTATAACTATCAGTACAATGTTGAATAAAAGTGGTGGAAGCATTATTAATTGTATCCTTTGCTGAGAAAAAGATTTTTAGTTTGAGTCCATCCCATTTATTGATTTTTACTTTGATTTCTTGTGCTTTGGGAGTCTTGTTAAGGAAGTCTGGTCTTAAGCCAACATGATTCAGATCCAGGCCTACTTTGTCTTCTATTAGGTGCAGGGTCTCTGGTCTAGTTCCTAGGTCTTTGATCCATTTTAAGTTGAGTTTTGTGCAGGGTGAAAGATAGGGGTTTAATTTCATTTTGCTGCATATGGATTTCCACTTTTCCCAGTACCATTTGTTGAAGAGGCTATCTTTTCTCCATTGTATGTTTTTGGCTCCTTTGTCTAGTATGAGGGAACTCTATTTATGTGGGTTTGTCTCTGTGTCCTCTATTCTGTACCATTGGTCTACCTGCCTATTTTGGTGCCAATACCATGCTGTTTTTGTTAATATTGCTTTGTAGTATAGTTGAAGGTCTGGTATTGTGATACCCCCTGCTTCGCTCCTCCTGCTCAGGATTGCTTTGACTATTCGAGGTATCTTATTCTTCCAGATGAAGTTCATGATTGCTTTATTTCTATGAGGAACATCATTGGGATTTTAATTGGAATTGCATTGAATCTGTAAATAGTGCCTTTGGTAGTATGGCCATTTTGACAATATAAATTCTGCCTATTCAAGAGCATGGGAGATCTTTCCATCTTTTAAGGTTTTCATTAATTTCTTTCTTTAGGGTTCTGTAAGTTTTCATTGTAGAGGTCTTTCACCTCTTTTGTTAGATTAATTCCCAAGTATTTCTTTGAGGCTATTGTGAATGGAGTGGTTTTCCTAATTTCTCTTTCAGAGGATTCATCACTTATGAATAGAAATGCATTAGATTTATGAGTGTTGATTTTATATCCTGCTACTTTGCTGAATTCATTTATTAGTTGTAGAAGTTTTCTGGTGGATATTTTTTGGATCCTGTAAATATAGAATCATGTCATCAGCAAATAGTGACAGCTTGAGTTCTTCTTTTCATATTTGTATCCCTTTAATTTCTTTGGTCTGTCTGATTGATTGTTCTGGCTAGTGTTTCAAGGATGATGCTGAATGGAAGTGGTGAAAGAGGACATCCCTGCCTTGTTCTGGTTTTTAGAGGGAATGCTTTAAAACAAAGTGGTGGAAGCAGATATTCTTGTCTTTTTCCTGAACTTTGAGAAAACGATCCAGTCTTTGATCATTAAGAATGAGGTTAGCTGTAGAATTTTCATGGAATCTTTTACCAAGTTGAGGAATTTCCTTTCTGGTATTAGTTTGCTGACAGTTTCTATCAGGAATATGTTGTTTTGGGGTTCCTAAGGTTTGTAATTGTTCTATCTTCTTCTCCCCATCTTTCAGAGTCTTCTTAGGTTTGTTTTACATATAATGTGCTGTATGTGGCAGGAGAGCTAGGAAAACAACTTCAAAAAGGCTCAAGAAGTTCAACTCTGGTCAAGAAGTAATGAACATGTAGATTCGGAGCTGCAAAGTTTATGCTCAAAATACATGAAATTGAGATTTCAAAAATACTCCTAAACATTAAGCTGCTGGATAGCTTGAAAGACAGGAGAGACTGGTGGTAATATTTTGTCAATAGTCTCTACTGTAAGGGCATAAACAACATTGGTGAGTATATTAAGAACTGGAATGAGAAGCTGGGTGCAGTGACACATGCCTGTAATTCCAGTGTTTCAGGAAGCTGAAGCAGGAGGATCAAGAATTCAAAGCCAGCCTCAGCAACTTAGTGAATCCCTAAGCAACTTAATGAAACCCTGTCTCAAAATAAAAAATAAAAAGGGCTGGGAATATGATTCAGTGGTTAAGGGTCCCTGGATTAAATCTACAGTACCAAAAATAAAGGAATGAGAGAAATGGATGTGAAAAACACTTGAATGAAGAATACTATTGAGGGGGAAAAGATTGAAAAGTTAGTTTGAGGGGAAATTTTACAGAACCTTGAGTGCCTTACTTAGAGGTTTGACTTTGGCAAATTCACTGAGTCCCTCCTTAGCTTTACTTGCATCATATGACTGATGCCCTTCAGGGCTATGTTAGTCTCCTCAGATTGCCATAACAAAATACCACAAACTGGGTGGCCTAAACAACCACAATCTATTTTATCACAGTTCTTGAGGCTGATAACCTAAGATACCAGTATGGTCAGTTTCTGACAAGACCTCTCTTCCTGGCTTGCCTTATTTCTGGGTAAGCATAGCCTTTCTGTGTGTGTGCATGGAGAGAGAGAGAGAGCTAGCTCTGGGATGTTTTCTTCTTATAAGCACACCAGACCTATTGCAATAGGGCTACACCTTAATTCCCCCTCAAGGCCTCATCTCCAAATAGTCACATGTAAAATTAGGGCTTCAACACATGAATTTTGTTGAGACACAAACAGTCCATAACAGGGTGATTTCTAGGAATACTACTAAAAATATTACAAAAACAGTTTTATGGGCAAAGAATTGTATTTAAAATAGATGATGATTATAACCTGTGTTAATATGGATCATGGTTATGCAGAAATTGTTTTCTAGTTATGGACATGTATGCTAAATAAAAATAATCTGTGTAGATATTGTATACATATATTGAAATATCACACTGTACCCCATGAAATAATTTAACTATAATTATTAATAAAATTAATAATAATCCTTGTAGAAGTTTAAAGATTAGTTCAGCATAGCTATCATCTTTCAGGCCCTGAAAAAGAAAACATAATAGAGTCCATTGGTTGCCTTCCTTACTCAGATTTGTGTTTTTGAGATAAAAAAGAATTGTGCTTTATCAGTAATGCAGGCATTGATGTGTTCATGACTGTAGAAATCATATGAATTATTTTAGAAATAAAACCCTTCACTGATGTGGCTAATGCAGCAAAAATCAAATTTATCGGAAGTGGATATTATCTGATGACTAACCTCCTTGATGTATTAAATGGCTTTTACTTTACATTAAGACATCATGAGCTCTGATTTGAGCTATTATTCTATAAGATCAGCTTCACTGAAAATTAGTGAAAGGACTGAAAATGTAGCTCAGTAGTAGGGCATGGGCTTAGTGGGCATGGGGCCCTAGATTCAATCCCCAGTACTCCTCCCCCTGAAAAAAGAATTAGTGCTTAATTATGAGATAGTTGAGGCTAATATCACATTGTGAGTAGCTGATGATACCTTGGAGAAAGAAAACTGATGTGCATAAGCTTTGCACAAATATTCCTTAGATTTTCATTCATTTCAGTCACCTCGCTTTTCTTCCAGCACTTTAAGAGAGTCATTTTCCTGACTTTCTCCCAGAATCTCCCCCACTTGGCTTCACCAAGGTGCTCAAAATGTCCTTGCCAGGTGTTTCTAACTTCCAAGTCAATCCCCATTTGTTCTGCTCATTAAATTATTTCTTGTTAATTCTTGCCCTAAAAGAAAACAGAACCCAGGTCTCTCCCAACCCAGGCTTCAGTGCCAAAGACCATGTCAAGTGCTGACTCCTTCTCACAGACTAAGAGCTGGGAATTCAACTCCACGCTCTGAACCCAGGGAATGCTCCCTGGGTGAATTTTTTATAGGTGCTGCCTGAGACCTTGAGAAGGGGACAGCCTGAATCCAAAGAGAAGTGGAAAGATAAGACAGCTACTGCTGCTAAGGGGATGGAGGCAAGATTAGAAGTGTGAGCAGCAGAGAAATGAAGAACAGCCATGGGAATTTGGTTATTTACTGTTGTCAACACCTCTGGCAACCTTCCTATGACAATGGCAGATCCTATGTAGAATGGCTGTGATCTAAGCAAGTGCTTTCATCTTGAGAGCTGTGGTAGTGCCTCAGCCTTTAATTTGCTAAATGACTTTTGTCTTCATCATCCTGCTTCCTTCCCCTTCACACCTCCCGCAATGCAGACCAGAACTTTATAGTACACTGAAGTGGAGTGTCAGCTAACTGTAGCATCCATTTCTATGGACTGGAATGCCATCATATGCAGCCTATTTGGCTCACACTCAAAGTTACATACAGAAGTCTCTGAGCCTCAATGTGTCTCTCTAGGTAATAGCACAAAAGGATCTTTTGGGGCTAAAGGGTTTCTATTAGTATAGGACTATATGAAAATTTGTATGTGTGTCAGTGCTCTTGAAGTTGAATGATGAGACATTCTCCACCATAATTATTATTGTTTACTGTTTGTGGTGATTTTATTGTTTAAGTAGAATGAAGTAACTGGGAAATTCCCAGATTTTGCATTTCCTGAGCATGTCTTTATTATTTATGGGTCAGCTCATGTTACATTGTAATGAATGAGAAAATCAGGAATATTGCTTGCACATAAGGAAAGAAAATGGAAAATAGGAGTGCCCTTGAGGACATTCAGCCCGAAGGAGAAGAAAACTATCATCTTTTTCTGCATCTATTATGTGCCTGGCCCTGAAGGCACAGGATTTCACTTTATTGACCTGTCCACTCCAGGAGGTAGGGGCTGCTGTTTCCCCCATTACACAGTATGGAAGCTGAGGCACGAGATAGGCTCACCAACATGCCCTCCATCACACTACTCTAAATCTCCAAGCAGGGACTTAGAGGTCTAGAAGACTCCAAGGTTATTACACCATGCAACTTCCAGAAAACTGTTTTTTCCTTTTTCACAACTTATTATATTCATCTGTAAAGATCATTGCTGCTTGAAGAAGCCATTTTATTTTATTATTTTATTTTTTTTAATTAATTAATTTATTTTTTTAATTTACTTATTGACTCATTGAACACAAATGGAGTACAGCTATTGTTTCACTGGCTGTACACAAAGTAGAGTCACACCATCTGTGCGTTCATGCATGTACACAGGGCAATAGTATCTGTCACACATTCTGTTATTATTTTTACCCCCCACCTGCCTCCACCCCTCCCTTCCCTCTATGCTATCTATCCTTCCTCCATTCTTGCCACCCTTCCCCCCCGCATTATGCATCATCATTCACTTATCAGAGAGACCATTCGGCTTTTGGATTTTTGGGATTGGCTGATCTCACTTAGCATAACAGTCTCCAACATCATCCATTTACCTACAAATGCCATAAGTTTATTCTTCTTTATGGCTGAGTAATATTCCATTGTGTATATATACCACAGTTTCTTTATCCATTCATCTATTGAAGGACATCTAGGTTGATTCCATAATCTAGCTATTGTGAATTGAGCAGCTATGAACATTGATGTGGCTGCATCACTGTAGCAATCTGATTTTAAGTCCTTTGGGTATAGGCCAAGGAGTGGGATAGCAGGGTCAAATGGTGGATCCATTCCAAGTTTTCTAAGGAATCTCCACACTGCTTTCCAGAGTGGCTGCACCAACTTGCACTCCCACCAGCAATGTATGAGTGTACCCTTTTCCCCACATCCTCGCCAACACCTGTTGTTGCCTGTGTTCTTAATAAAAGACATTCTAATTGGGGTAAGATGAAATCTTAAGGTGGTTTTGATTTGCATTTCTCTTATAACGAGGGATGTTGAACATTTTTTCATAAATCTGTTGATTGCTTGTAGATCTTCCTCTGTAAAGTGTCTGTTCATTTCCTTGGCCCATTTATTGATTGGGTTATTGGTGTTCTTGGTGTAAAGATTTTTGAGTACTTGGTAGATTCTGGAGATTAGTGCTCTGTCTGAAGTGTATGTGGCAAAGATTTTCTCCCATTCTGAAGGCTCTCTCTTCACATTGCTGATTGTATATTTTGTTGAGAATGTTCTGTAGGGCAGGCTCACAAAGAGAAAACCTGCCCTACAGAACATTCTCAACAAAATATTCGAAGAGGAAGAAATGAAAAATAACAATCTCAGTCATCATGGGGAGGAACTACCCTAAAGAAAGAGTCAATCAAAGGAGAAACAAAGTTAAGCTAAAAACCCTAAAAAAGCTAAAATGACAGGAAATACAAGTCATATCTCAATAATAACCCTGAATGTAAATGGCCTAAACTCATCAATCAAAAGACATAGACTGGCAGACTGGATTAAAAAGAAAGACCCAACAATATGCTGCCTTCAAGAGACTCATCTCATAGAAAAACATGCCCACAGACTAAAGGTGAAAGGTTGGGAAAAAACATACCATGCACATGGACTGAGTAAAAAATGCTGGGGTTTCCATTCTCATTTCAGATAAAGCAGACTTCAAACCAAAGTTAGTCAGAAGGGATAAAGAAGGACATTTCATATTGCTTAAAGGAAGCATAAATACAACAGGATATAACAATCATAAATATTTATGCACCAAACAATGGTGCATCCATGTATGTCAATCAGATCCTTCTCAATTTCAGGAATCAAATAGACCAAAACACAATAATACTCGGAGACTTTAACACTCCTCTCTCACCGTTGGACAGATCTTCCAAACAAAAATTGAACAAAGAAACTATAGGATTCAATGACACAATCGCTAATTTGGACTTAACGGACATATATAGAATATTCCATCCATCAAAAAGCGAATACACTTTCTTCTCAGCAGCTCATGGTTCCTTCTCTAAAATAGACCATATGTTATGCCACAAAGCTACTCTTAACAAATACAAAAACATAGAGATACTACCTTGTATACTATCAGATCATAATGGAATGAAATTAGACATCAACGAGAAAGTTAGAAACAGAAACTACTCCAACACCTGGAGATTAAATAATATGCTATTGAATGATACATGGATAACAGAAGACATTGGGGGGAAATTAAAAGATTCTTAGAGGTCAATGAGAACAAAGATACAACATATCAAAATCTCTGGGATACTATGAAAGCAGTGCTAATAGGAAAGTTCATTGCATGGAGTGTATTTAATAAAAGAATGAAAAGTCAACAAATCAATGACCTAACCTTATATCTCAAAGCCCTAGAAAAAGAGGAACAGACCATCACCAAAAGTAGTAGAAGACAGGAAATAATCAAACTCAGAGCTGAAATCAATGAAATTGAAACAAAAGAAACAATTCAAAAAATTGACAAAAGTTGGTTCTTTGAAAAAATAAACAAAATTGATAAACCCTTAGCCACGCTAATGAAGAGAAGGAGAGAGAAACTCCAAAGTACTAAAATTCATGATGGAAATGAAGAAGCCATTTTAAAGATTGAGCTTTGCTTCCATGTCTGATGTGACTGAGCCAAAGCCATGACAAGCTTGGAGCATCTGGGGGAAATTTGCCAGGTCTGTGCTAAAGGAGATACTCTCAGAGACCTGGTTTAGCAATTGTGACTGCCAGAGGGTGACTGGATAGATGTGGTGAGGTAAAGAGAAACTGAGCTAGAGCCACTGAGAAAAAAAGATAGCAAGCATCTGGGCAACCAGAGAGGTGGGGGTGGGGTGGGGATTCCATAGGCTGAGGAGTCGCTAACATCCAGAGGACCCAAGGACAGAAGTAGACAGATAAATGGGACAAGCATTACCCTCTGTAAAACATTTTGATGCTGAAGAATAGGTGTATATGACATAGTGAAACTAAGGTGGGGGAAAGGAGGGAGACAGAGACAGAAAAATAGATAGGCAGAGAGACACAGAGTGAATATATACAGGTAGCATTTTGCCGGCCAAACTGGACAGTAGAAGTGTCAGAGCATATTACAGAATGCTAGTCCTCACTCTGAGGACTACTTTCCCATCACAGACACACAACACCAGAGTTTCCAGAGCACTCTAATGCCCTGACCACACTCTTCTGACTTTCCTTCCACTGTGCCTGACCAGAAAGCCTGAGTGGCAGTGACAAGGAGCTTCCAAAGAGCAGATGCTTAGATAAAACATAAAATTTTGTCTCGCCACAAAAATGTCTTAGCTGAGCTCATGTTTACCCAACAATCTAATTTTGCCACCTTCCAAAATAGTATGGCACAATACCTGGTGTGGAAGCATCTGCACCCATGCATGTGTGTGTAGTAGGCTGGGAGACAAGAAGCATGTGGAGAGATGCACGTTTGCACAGTTCAACCTCCCCCTTTATCATTTCCCTCCCTGGTCTGCACAAGGCCCTCCCAGGCAGAGTGGAAAAGAAGAACATGCAATTTGTTTCACATTGTTTTTCTCCCCTGGATCTCAGCAAGCCAGCAGGTATTCCTGGAGATGATATTAGCAAGAGACAGGATGTTACCAAAGAAGGAAAGAAGTGCTTCCAGTGCTAAAGGTGACTACTGCCAGTGCAAGAAGGCAGTCCCACAGATGGGTCCCCACCCCTCAAGGAGCTGACCAGACAGAGCCTGCTCCTCTCCTAAAGTGACCCTCCACATTGGGCCCTTTCTCGATTCTTCAGCAGTTTCGCCAGAAGGACATCTTGCACAAGTTCTTAAGTGACATATGGTTTATCAGTTTTTTCATGTCTTCAATTCTTTTAAAACGTGTCTCCAGTCCTCAGTTGACAATAACATTAGAAGTGGGTGGGGGGTCGCTTTCCCAGGCTTGGGAATGAGGCCTTAACATCCCCTCAAAGATGGGCCTGCAGGAAGCACCATGTTCTCTCACCCTTCTGTCAACCCTATCTCCCCACCAAAGGCAGAAGCTTAACCCAGGTGCAGGATTTTCTTAGCAGTTGAATTCAGTGTTCCTTAGTAACTAATGTTGAGAAAACTTCCTGCACCCCCTTGGAGTTGGGAATTGTACTTTGCCAACACATTAATGAACATAACCCCCAAATTTCAAAAACCCGAAACTCAGCAAGGTTCTCTCCTGGTCAAAATGTATTCTACTGTTCTCTCTAAAAAAAAGGTGTGAGGGCCTCAAAGGGCATTTTTGGACTCTGTTCTTCCATCTACAATTTCCTTTAATAATAATAATGCTTAAATGGAAACATAATGGGTTAGCCTGGAACACTGGAGTGGGTGTTTAATTGGCCCTGCCATTCTCAAAATCGAAGATAAAAATAAGACTGCTTAAGAATGCCCTTTCCAGCTGGGCACATGGGGAAAAGTCAGTGTGCCACCAACTCCTGAGCAGCATTATGTGCCTATCTGCCAATCCTTAAATTAGCCCATTCTGCATCATGGCAATCAGACTGTTTAGTTTCCTGAACTGATTCGGGTCGTGGAGAGCTATTCTTTTAGGCCAAGTCTATTTCTGTGGTGGTCTGGCAGCTTGGAAATGGTTTTCCTCCTGAAAAGACCTGGCACTTTTTTGGTTTTCTTTGGCATAGATTGAGCCCTGCTATAATTTCTGAGATAGTAAGAAGACATCAGAACAGTGATTCTCAAAGTACAGGTTCTCAAAGTGGGATTGGAGGAAGCCTAGGCCTCCCCAAGTTCCTTTCCTTCTTATTCCAACTCCATGTCTGTGTGCAACTGGTTTCCTGCATAGAATTGCTTCAATTCCTCTTAAAGGTTCTGCAGGAAGAGCAGCAGGCAAGCCAGAAGAATGAACTGGAATCAAGGCTTAAACATCATGTTCTCCTAGGATGTTCTTTGACAACTGGTGCTGCTCACTGGTTTCAAGGACAAGAGGCAATATAATCAATAAGTTTCTCTCTAGGATGATTTTCCAAATGATATATGAAATCATTTTAAGATGATGAGAAACCAAGAGGCTTCTGTTCAATGTTCCTAACTAGATTGCCTAAATAACTTCTTTAACTCTTCTTAAATTTTCTCGTGTGTTTTCCCCATAAAATACTGACCACTTAGGGATTAATAGGCAGTGTTTGCATATGCTGTTCTTGACTAATCTGGCCCCTGACTACCTCTCTAACTTCATGTTGCACCTCTCTTTTCCTGGCACTCTGCACCAGAACTCTTGGGTTTCCTTTCAGTTCCTCAAATCTCTCTGCCCACAGGGCCTTTGCACAGGTTCCTTCTATGTAAAATGCCCTTCACCTCCACTTGGGCTCATTAAAGCCTATTCATTCTCAGAGATCAGCTCAAGCAACACTGCCTTACAGACACCTTCCTTCGCTGATCCCTGAGCCTCAACCTGACCTCATTAAGTCATGTGTTCCTACCTGTCAGAGCACCAATCTCAGTGCATTATTACATTGCTCCAACTGCTTGACTGAAGTGTTTTCCTCATAAGACTACAAGCTCCATCAAAGTAGAACCATGTATAATTTTGCTTACTACTACCAATGGCAGTGCCTTATACATAATAGCTGCTCAATAAATGTGAGTTAAATGAGGGCATGAGGACACAAACGCTCCCACTTCCAATTTACAACTGTCTCTCAGCCTCTGCTGCCAGAACTGTGCCCCAAAAACAACCAGGCTCATATTCATGGCTACATTTGCTCTCATCCTATTTCCTGTCTGAAATGTCTATTCGCTTCCCTTCGACCATGGCTTCTGACCTACAGGACCCAGCTCAGAAAATATCTGCTACTTAAGTAAATAAGTTAAACCATCCCAGTCTTCCTGACCTAGGATCTCCCCACCCAACCCTTCCCTTCCAATCAAACAGGATGTGTTACTGTGTATTTCTTCATAAAAAGATCTTGTTTCCACTAAGCACAGAGGCACATGCCTGTAGTCCCAGTGACTCGGGAGGCTGAGGCAGGAGGAGCACAAGTTCAAGGCCAATCTCAGCAACTTAGTGAGGACTGAGGATGTGGTTCAGTGGTTGAGCACCCCTGGGTTCAATCCTTGGTACAACAATGACAACAACAACAAAGTCTTGCTTCCTCTGAAAAAGGAAGGAGGCCTTTTCCATATATAGAGCACAGTGACAAGTGTCTGACTTTGCACTCGGGCTGACCTGGGCTCAAATTTGGGCTTTATTACTTAGGAGCTGTGCAGCCTTGGGAGACGGCTTCCCTGCTCTGGGTATCAGATTGTTCATCTGCAATATTAGGGGTCAGACAATGTGATCTTCTGAGTTATATTCCACTGGGAAGATTCCAGGAGCTCTATGAGATGTTGCTTGAGTGGTAGGGAGTCTTTTTAAAAACAGTTTTTTTGAGATATCTTTGGCATATAAAACTTGTACATATTTAGGGTGTGCAACTTAATGTTTTGACAATGCATATACATTGTGAAATGATCATCACAACCAAGTTCATCGACATATCCATCGTCTATACCTGATTACCAGTATGTGTGTGTGTGTGTGTGTGCACACGCGCGCGCATGTGTGCATGTGGTAAAAAATTGAAGTCTATCTTCTTAACAAATTGCAAGTATGAGTACCCATTTCAATATCATCTTGTGGTGCATTAGATCTCTGGAACTCATCTCTGGGGCATAACTGAAACTTTGTATACATTAACCAACACCTCTGCAATCCCCTGCCCCTAGCAACCTCCATTCTACCCTCTGCTTTGCTGGTGAGTCTTGACACACAGCCCTGCAGAAAGGGAAAGATGTGGAAACACAGATATAGTCCAACGGACCTTCAAAAGCAAGGAGGAAAGCTATTGCAAAATAAAAAAGGTAAATGAGTGGTTATTTGTGAGTGAGATGACAGGTGACTTTGGTAGTCTGTACCTTTTCTGAGGCTGGCTCTCCACTGAGTGGTTTCTAACCACTCCTTCCTACACCTATTAAAACCAGATCCCAAACTCAAGACTACTGCCTATTTTGGGATTCTGTACACATCTCAGTGCTGCTTGTGGTCTAAGAAGGAGTCACATAAACAGCAATTCCCTGAGCTCCCACTGCAGACCAGACCCTGTGCTGGGCTTTGGGGCAGTGGGAATGAGAGCAGCAGTTCCCCCAGGGTCCAAATGACTGCACTGCTCCATTCAGGACTAAGGTCTTCTGTGTGTTTTGATACAAGGTGTTCTGATGCTGGTGCATAATTGCCAATGAGCATTTCTCCACACAGTGTGGAGGCATTTATTTGCCTTTTAAAAAACCAAATGGGAGTATTTTTCCCTGTTTCTGAATTTAGTCTGCTTTCCCCCAATCTGCTTCCCTCTGTGGACTTGCTTCTTTTCATTTTTTCTCTTTTTTCTTTTTCTCTTTCATTTTTTCAGTCCCAACAAGGCAAAGGGAAGCTCAAAGCAATGATTTCTCATTGGCTTTGTGGATCTGGGCGAGTCCCCAAAACATTATTCCCTACTGCTGAAGAACTGGAAGCCTGAAGTGAACTTAACTGCTATGTTATGCTGTTCACTTTCCATGAAGTCTTATGCATAAAAATAAGCTGCTATTGTTGAAATGAACCAACTTCCAGCATACCATGGGTGCTCATTAAGTGTTAAATAATAATAATATGTTTGGTGATGCAGTAAGCTTGATTTATACTCATTATTATTATTTTTGCTTTCTTCCTAATCCATGGAGTTGGATCATGTGGGCTGGGCCACCCCATTGTTCAAGGAAATTAGTGACGGGCCGCACACATCTCTCTCCACCTAGCACACCACAATGACAATTTACCTGTCAACCTTTCTGACACTAATCTTTGCCTGTGGCTCTTTCTGGTCCAACTTTCTAAATCCCCTTGTAGTTATTTAAATCTTTGAAAGCTAGTTCTTTAGGGAGATTGAGAAATGATGGTCATGGGCAATATATTATTTCTGGGGTGGAAAAAACAGCCTTTTCAGAGCTTTCTCTCACTTTCACCAGAGCTTGAACTATATTGTGCTTCTCCCAGGTATCAGCAAATATGTGGGTGGTTGCATGGAGGCGTCTTTACAGAGTGTGGGTAATTGTTTGGTCACGCCTATCAATCAGCAAAGGCTGTACTTGAATTTTTCTGATTAGCTACAGACATTTTGGGGGATATTTGACTTGGGACCAGGTTTCAAATACGAATACTCTCTGCAGAAGCTTATCTTCATGTCTCAAAACATCATACTTGGCAAAGGTCCTATTTGGTGACTTTTATCTGCTTACCTTGTCTAATTGTGGGCACCAGAAGAAGACAGAATCCTTTTAAAAATGAAAACAAGTTGAAGCCGGGCGTGGTGGCGCACGCCTGTAATCCAAGTGACTTGGGAGGCTGAGTCAGGAGGATCGCGAGTTCAAAGCCAGCCTCAGCAACTTAGCGAGGCCCTAAGCAACTCAGTGAGACCCTGTCTCTAAATAAAATACAAAATAGGGCTGGGGATGTGACTCAGTGGTTGAGTGTCCCTGAGTTCAATCCCTGGTTCTAAAAAAAAAAAAATGAAAACAAGTTGAAAAGCTTTTGTGCAGACAAGATGGATTTGATACCTTCTGTTGGGTGACCCTGAGCTCTCCCTGGGTCTCTGACTGCACAGTGTGTCTGTTTCTAACTGCTTTCAGCTTGCAGACTGTCATGTACAGTGCTGGTGACAGGTTTCTGGGGTCAGTCCATTGGACTTGCATTGAATGCATACAAGACAGAACATGAGCTCCTTAAGGATGAAGCCTGTACCGTGTCTTCTCTCTTTCCTCTCCCCATACCATTCCACAGGCTGACTGACCTGCACATAAAGGAAGAAAAGCTCAACTGATAGCCTGGATTTTCCTGGTCCTAAATTAGAACATAGAAGTTCAAGAAGCATAAGTATGTGGGTAAGAATAATGAGGTCAATGGTTTAAAATGAGGATCAGTGTGAAAGTTCTAAACTTTAAGCCCTTGAAGTCACTGTATGCTCAGACCAGTAACCTCCTAGAGAGATGCTCTCTTATCTTAAGAACTGATATGAATCTATCAAAGCCACATTTTAAATTCTTAAATTATTAATTTTTTAAATTAACACACAATTCTACATATTTATGGGGTACATTATGATATTTCAATACATATATACAATGTATAATGTCATATTGGCATATCCATCACCTTAAGAATTTATTGTTTCTTTGTGTTGGAAGCATTCAAACACTCTCTACTATCTTTATTTTGAATTATGAAATTATTGTCAACCATAGTGGTACCACTGAGCTACAAATCATTAGAGGTTATTCATCCTGTCCAAAAGTACCCCTGTATCCAATAATCATGTTCTCTGCTTAACCCTACCCCCACATCATTCCTAATCTCTGTGATCTCTATCTACTCTCTACTTCTATGAGATCACTTTTTACCTTCACATATAAATGAGAAGATGCAGCATTTGTCTCTGTATGCCTAACTTTTTTCACTTAGCATAAATCAAAAGCACATTTGTATATGAATTCATGGGTTAGGAGATGGAAGAGCCTTCCCCATGAGCTTTGAGGGTCTCTAGATGCAGATTCATACCCTGAATCTGCCTCTTACTAAATGAGTAGCCCTGGACGAGTGAGAACCTTGGAGTCTCTTAACTGTCAAATAAGGGTCACAGCCTTCTCCAGAGTTTTTGTGAGGATGGAATGGGTTGATGTGGGTAATGCCTGCAGAATAGTACCTGGTGCATAGAAAAGGCTATATAAATGGAAACTACTATGCACATTATTCAATCTTCTTATTCTTTTGACAAAATAAAGCCATCTAGCCACTCGAGTGATAGGTGGAGAGAAGAGCAGAATAAACATTGTAATCAGAAGCCAGCAGACTCCCAGGAGTCAAGGTTTCAGGTTAATGCACAGAAGAGATTTTTTTTTGTCCCTTTTATTTTGAGACTGTGAAGGTACAGGAATCTGTTTGGTTTGCCCGTTTGCTCAAGCTATTCCCAACAGTTGCCATCCAGCCAAGACACATGGATTCTTCTGAGTTTTGTTTTGACAATGCAGAATAAAGAAGTGATGGCCCACATGGACAATTATGTCACTTTTGTTGACACCATTCAGGGACATTAAGTTATAAACTGGTGGCTTAATATACTGAAAATGCCTGCAGGTGAGGGGAGTTTTCAGGGTATGATTAATATTAGGTTAGCCTCAGCACAAAGTTAGGATTAAATGACAACGAATCTTGGAATACTAAAGGAATATATTTAATGATGGTAGATCTAATATTATTTTTATTGGTTTATTATAACGATGCATAATAGGGGGATTCATTGTTACATATTTGTACATGCCCATAACATAATTTGGTCAATTTCATTTCCCAGTTCCTCCTTCTTTGAATACACAACACATTCTTGTCAATGTCATCTTAAGGCCATCATACCAAAAATGGGAAATGCAAAAAGGAAGATGCTTATAGCAAGGCTTCTGCCCATCTCATCCACTTTTGGATTATTGAGCTATTAATGTGTTAAATCCAAAACGTAATTGTAGTTTAAAATTAAAATTTTAAAATATTTGTTGGGCTTGGTGGTGCATGCCTATAATCCCAGAGACTTGGGAGGCTGAGGCAGGAGGACTGTAAGTTCAAGTCTAACCTCAGCAACTTAGCAAGGATCTAAGCAACTTAGTGAGACCCTGTCTCAAAATAAATATGAAAAGGGCTGGGGACGTGGCTCAGTGGTTAAGTGTACTTGGGTTCAGCCTCGGAACAACAACAACAACAACAACAAAAAAAACAATTTAACTTAATTTAAAAAGTTAATTCTAAAGCTAAAATTGGGCTCTGATTCTGGGGTCTGATTCACTCCTGTTTTCACTGCACTTTCAAACACCTGCTTTCATCTTTATCCTACCCCTAATTTAGCCTTGCCCTTTCTTGTCCAACCTCCAAATTTCCCAAAATCAGTGTTTCCCCTTTCTGCACTTCTGTGTGTCCCAGCATAAAATGCTGTCTTATGGCTAGGAGGGACTCTAGAGACCTGTCAGTGTTGGCGCTCAGAAGCAGAGCCTGTAAGACTCACTCAGGGCTGCATTTGTTTCCGCTTGGCCTCCAGGGGCAAAAGGGAAAAGATTCAGTATCCAGGCATCCAAGTTGATAGTTGGATGCCAAAGGCATTCTTGAGGGAAACATAAAATAAAAGAAGCACAAGCATCTGCAGCCTTTAGATCCATCAGCTTCAGTGTTTGAAATGCCACTGCAGTCATGTTGGAGTGTGTTAACTTTTAAAACGAGCACCTAACCTTTTAGAGCTTTGTCATGAGAGTATTTAATCCAAATTCATATTTCAGTTGCATAAGCAGAGTCCATTTCTCAGACATTTCTGGTCCAAGTCAAACACTTGCAGTACTATGGGAGAGTTTTGGCTTTGCTGGATGGCTGAATCTAAGGAGATCTTCATTAAAGTCAATGGACAAGAAAATTAAGTCATTTAAATTGCTATTTCTGGAGTTGTGGAACTTGAAAGTGTCCAAACAAGAAATATTCCATTATTTATTATGGTGACTTGATTTGTGGCCATTGAAGTGCTCAGCTAGTGCTCTTCCATCTTTCCAGATAGTCTGTACTGGTGGCAGCGCTGAGAAAAGGACAGGTAATACATTAAATAAATGGTTCCTCTGGGGCCCAATGCTAATTCTTCTTAGTGCAAAGTGCTGAGCCATATAAAGAGGTCAGTAACAAATTGTGAGCTAAAATTCTGAAACTGTCTGACAGGGGAGAAGACTTTTTCTAAAATTTTGCTCATTCTTTATTCTTCTTTATTTGAATAGCCTTTTGGACCCAGGAGAAATTCACTAGTAATAGTATAGGACTTTTTTGTTGTTCTTGGAACCTGAGGTTTATTTGGTCATGAAATGGTTCCTTGGGATTGGCAATCAAACCCAACGAGAAAGTTTAAGTAGCTTTTCCTCGTTTTACTGAATATTTTGTCAATTATAACTCAATAACATGAAACAAACTGGAGTGTCTCTTGAGATTTGGAATACCAAGCTCATAATTGTGATGTCACTGCCATCTAACCTACATCTTGGATGACAGAGGTTCTCAATCTTGAGTTTAAAAGCTCCCACAAGTCCCTTGACAGTGCGGGTAGCCTTTGCTGGGGAGGTGTATATCTGCTTCTTTCTGAGGAGAGGACATCACTTTCATTGGATTTCCAAAAGATGCTGTGGCCCCAAAGAGACTAGCAGAAACTTCTCTGTCTGCAGAAATGTGACCTAACTTGCCATACTTCCTTTGTGTTTCAACTGCATTGCATTAATCCAGAATGGATGCAGCAGAAAAGATTTCTTCACTTCTCACAGCTTCCTTGTTTCTGAGAGCATTGCTCCTTCCATCTCTCCTGTTTGTATTCTTCTCCTGACAGAGGCCTTGATCAGTCATGTCTGACTGCTTTGCTGGTTTGGATCTGTTTGCATACTCTTCTCTCCATGCCTAGACTTCCTCCAGTCCTCTCCTGCCACTGTGGTGCTGCCAGAGTTGCAAACCCAAGATTCACCTCTGGCAACTGGAGGTGACACAGGGAGATCTGTCATGATAGCCAGCTTCCGTGTGAGCCACATTCAATAAACAGATGTAGGTCTTTCCTCCCCTTTCCTCCCCTTTCAGTTTATCATTCCATGGGGAACTAAGGGTGACACCTCTACCTGAATACTTCTACTGGCTAATCTGCTCAAACTCTTGCCTCTTCTAAGTTTACTCTCTGTAAGAAAAAGGAATATGGCCATCTTCCTTTTTAGTACCTTCCCCTGTACACTGCCTGCTGTCCACAGTGACCTTACCATGCCTACTATGGCCATTCTGTTTTCAAATAGCTGCCTTGGGTCTGGCAGGGAGAGTATGTCTCCTAGGGAACACAAGCAATCAGCAAAAGTAATTTTTGAAACCTGTTACAAGTACTATGTTAAGTGCCTACTATGTGCCAGCCATTGTGTTGAGAGCTTTACGCACATCCTCTCATGGAATTCCTACAACCACCTTGTGAGCTATAAAATGCTTTTGCTGCTCAGATTTGATCCCAAAATCCCAAACTGGCATTTACATTCTCTATACTCCTCATATTGTTCTTCCAACAAAACAAAGTCTGAATGTGCTTCCAAAAGTAAAATGGCCACTGCTCCCTATTTGGCTAAAATCAGTATCTAATGCTCCTTCACTAATGGATTTGCTGCCATCAGCCTCCACTTTCTGAGCCGATGCTGAAGTCCTCTCTGTGGTTACTTTGTTCATTTCCATTTAAATTCTTTTTCCAGAGTCAATACTGAGAGTCACAAAGGTTTCCTCAACTACTAAATCTCGAGTGAGTGACTCATCCAAACACAATTATTATGCCATCCTATTTGCCCATCATAATTAGCTATCCATTTTAAACCTCCAAAATGCCTGTTTCAGTGGTTAATAGCAATGGAAAAATAAATGAGGGCATATATGCCAGTGTGTATGTGTGGTCATTACCGCTCTATTATGTGCATCAGCCCTATTGTCCACCTCAGAGCTATAATGGCAGACGAGCTTCCCCTTCCCCTCGGCACACTCCAGCAGCCGCCTGCTCCTGCTGTTCAGCCACTGTGTGCTTAGTGAATGCAAATTAATATTAATATCAATCAGGCTAAGCCAAATCAACCTCTCCTAAGCAGGGAAGTGAATCTGCATAAAATCAAATGAGATAATGTATGTGAAAGCGCTCTGAAAATTATAAAGCACTATACAAATCAAGGCATTTTTATAATAAAATCATAATGTATTACAAAACCAAATATGAATTATTTTTAAGATGGTCTGCTAGTTTAGATTAGCTGCACTATTAGCAAGTGCTCAATAAATATTTGTTCAATTGTATTGTTGAATTGAGATAATCAAGAGTTGACTGTACATGAAAACAAAGAATTCCATGAAAGATTTAACTAAGCACAATAGGTCGGAGAGCAAAGAAAAATGAAGTTTTAAAGAAAAAGGATGACTTCAAATACAAAAGAAAATTATTTTTGTTTTCATCTGAGAATTAGAAGACTCTCTTGAAAGCTCTTCCTTTTCAAAACAAGGTGAAAAGGAAAACCAGATGGTTTCCCTTGTTGTAAAATTTTTTTCCAACTTACTATACAACAAGATCTTCACTGCATTTAAATTTTAAGCTAACTGCACAATCCTAATTAAACATTTTTAATAGTATCTATGATGAAAAAGATGTCACCTCATGTCAAAGTACTTTGGGGGTGGAAATACAAATTGTAATGAAGTTTTTTGATGTCTCATCAATTTTTTTCATTCACATTTACTGGTTTCTAAGTAATTTTGGAATGTGCTTCAGAACAATTCTGGTTTTTCCCAATACCCACAGCTTGTAATAATGTCACTCTTGATTTAGTTAAATGCGACCAATTACAGCACTTTCACAGCTAAGAGTATCCATGATAAATAAAGTGTAAGTACATTAGTGAATGAGCATGAATCTTCTTTGCCTTATGGTGTGTTTATCCACCTTTTATAAGGAAAACTGAAGATACCTGTATAATTGAAACTTTTGGTGAGGAAACAGTCTTGTGCGTGGAATTTAGAAAAAAAGCAAATAGCTTGGATTCTGAGTGAGTCAAGAGTTTGATTCCATATGTAAATTCCGAATTTCTTGTAGATTTTATCACTTGGAAGCTGGAAATAAGACCTCACATTTGGAACATTTAAATTCAGCTTAAAAAAGTGAGCTAGGGAGCCTAGTGGAAAACAATAACAACAAAAATAAGTGACAATGGTGGAACCCTTCCTGTGCCTTTTATTTGCTAAGTAGATAAACCAGTCACTCGCTAAACTTATGAACAAAGGAAATCCCAAGTACAATTTCATAAACTTCTGAAAATACATTTTCTTTTTTTAAATTTGTTTTGTTCTTTTTAGATATACATGACAGTGGAGTATATTTTTACACATTATACATACATGGAGTATAACTTATTCTAATTAGGATCCCATTCTTGTGGTTGTACATGATGTGGAGTTTCACTGTGATGTATTCATATATGAACACAGGAAAGTGATGTCCGATTCATTCCACTGTCTTTCCCATTCCCATCTGCCCTCCCTTCCCTTCATTCTCCTGGTCTAACCCAATGAACTTCTATTCTTCCCTCCTCCTTCCCACCAATTGTGCATTAGTATTCACATATCAGAGAGAACATTTGGCTTTTGGTTTTGGGGGATTAGCTTGTTTCACTTAGCATGATAGTCTCCAGTTCCATCCATTTACCTGCAAATGCCATGATGGAAATACATCTCCTAAGAACATATTTAAAAGGAATCTTGGAAAATAATGACCATGACCATGATAAAAAGTAACATAGCTTTTTTGAGAGTAAGAATAGATTTCTTTAGTATTAATGTACAATTGGTGTCAGAAGAAAATGTTCCTTGCTTTTGTAATCATGTTGAAATGTATCCTAATGTTGTATATATCTGATATGAACCAATAAAAATGGGAAAAAAGAAAATTTGACATAGAAATGAGGTAAGGATCCTATTCTTTCCCAACACAGCTACATGATAACATTGTTCTGAGTATAACCAAAAACTTTAAAATAATTATGTTTCCAGTGCTATTTTGGTTTAGATCATTTTAATTTATGATGGAATGTTGAAAGAACCAATGAGACTCAGAATGGATTTTGGCCCTGGGAACATCGTAGTATAAGGGATAGATGATGACCTAGTTAACTGTATCTAGGACTGGTTGGGTAGTTGTAGCTCGAGTATGGATTATTGGATCACTTACAATGTGGAGGAGACTTTCTACTAGAGTGTTATAGAGCTTTCTTCTTTTTTGTTTTGTTTTGTTTTTGTTTGCTTGTTTGTTTGTTGAGACCAGGTCTCACTATGTTTTGCAGGCTGGCCTCAATGTCCTGTGACTAAGTGATTCCCCTGTCACAGCTTCCCAAGTAGCTGGGACGACAGACAGGTGCCACTGTGCACAGGCTACAGCTTTCTTCTTGATCTTGGACTGTTAACTTCTTTTTCCAAGGCTTAGATGAAAATAGTCGTGCTTATCAAGTTTATAAATGAAACAAAGAGGAGAGAGTAAATATAATGGATGACAGAACTAAGTTTCAAAATCTTGATATGCTATAAGGATAGGTCAAAACCAAGAAGATGAAAGTTGACAAAAATAATGTGAAAGAACTGAATCTAAGTTTTAAAAATGTCAATTACCAAAGTACATCATGAGGAATATTTGTCCTGACAGCTTTCCAAGTGAAAAATATCTCAAGTACAGTATGAGTCACTGTTATTTTGCTAAGAACAAAAACAAATACACTGAAGAAAAACTAATAGTGCAATCATAACCCACATTAATAGAAATGTACAAGGAAATAGCTCTAATTTAGTATAGTGGTTAAAGGCATGAGTCTTAGACTCAGAAAATTCTGGTTTTTGCTGCATTAACTTAAAGATGTCTATTAGACTTCCCACTGGCCATGTGGAGTAGGTTGTTGGTTCCAAGAAATGGGCAGATTACAGGCACAAATTTCAGACTTGTCAACACATAAATGGTCTGTACAGCTAAGGGATTAGATAAAATCAAAAAGACAGTGATTATAGACACAGAGAAGAGGTCTATATTATCTGCTCAGGCTGCTGTAACAAAATTCTCAGATGGAGTGACTTAAACAAGAGAAATGTATTTTTAATCATACTGGAGGGTGGAGGTTCAAGATCAAGACATTGTCAGGGTCAATATATTCTAAGGCCCCTCTTCTTGACTTTCACATGCAGTCTTCTCACTGTTCCTCACATCTTGGGACTCTGATATCTTTCTGTGTGTACATAGTTTCTCTTCTTATGAAGACACCAGTCAAAATGGAGTATGACCCATCCTAAAGACCTTATGTTAAGTCAGTCAGCACTTGAAAGACCCTGTTTCCAAATACAGCCACATTCTGAGATGCTCTGGGTTGGGACTTCAACATATAAATGGAGGACAAACATCAGCCAACAAGAGACTCCAAGAATGAACCCTTAGTCTTATAGCATTTAGAAGTTAGGTGTAGAGGAAGGATGAATCAGAATAAGAGGAGGGAGGAGAAAACACAGAAGAAAATGGATTTTTTGAGGCATAAGGAAGAAAGAAGTTTCAGAAGAGAGGTGTAATGTGCCATGTCAAACACTGCTAAGAGGTGATGAAAGATGAGAACTGAGAATGACCAATGGATTTGGCAAATAGAGCTCATCCAACTATGTATTTGGAATTAAAATCAGCATACTATATCCAAGTTTATAGCAGCACAATTCATAATAGCCAAAATTATGGAACCAACCCTAGGCATCCTTCAACAGATGAATGGATAAAGACAATGTGGGGTATATACACAATAGAGTTTTCCTCAGCCATAAAGAACAAATTATGGCATTTGCAGGAAAATGGATGTAACAGGAGAACATCATGTTAAGTGAGATAAGCCACACTCAAAGTCAAGGGCCATATTTTTCTCTCAAATGTGAAAGCTAGAGAGAAAATGGGAAAGAAAAGAGACATCATGAAAACAAAAGGGAAACCAGTAGAGTAGAGAAAGAGGATTGAGGAAGGGAGAGAGGACAGAAATGAGAGGTACAGGAGAATGAAACAGATCCACTTAGGCTCTGTACATGTATAAATATATCACAATGAATCCCACTATGATGTATCATGAGAATGCACCAATAAAAATAAATTTAAAATAAAAACAGAAGTCACTGTTGGCCTTCATAATAGGTTTTTCTTTTTTTGACTGATGGAATTAAGAGCCTGAAAGGAAAGGAAGACCAATGATGAAGTAAAGACTGCACTCAGATGGCCACCAGCAGTATCACTCAGTGGTAGAGCACTTGCTTAGCATGTGTGAGGCTGGGGTTCCATCCCCAGCAAAAAGAGGGGAATAAAAGACAGCAACTGAAGCCAACTCTTCTAAAGAGTTGTGCAGTGAATAGGGAGAAACTGATAAGGAGTGAGAAATAGGAAATTTGCAGTCTATTTGTACATGTGTGGGACTCTGTTGTGATTGTGTGTGTCCACAGTTTCTCTTCTTATGAAGACACCAGTCAAAATGGAGTAGGGCCCATCCTAAAGGCCTTATGTTAAGTCAGTCAGCACTTGGGAAGCGCTGTTTCCAAATACAGTCACATTCTGAGGTGCTCTGGGTTGGGACTTCAACATATCAATGGAGGACATTTTACAAATCTTTACAAGGTGATTTTGCCACTCTTCTAATCATAACTGTGTGACTTCAAACAAATCTCTTTACTTCTTTGAGACTTTATCCTCATCCACACGTTTGGAACAAAACTATCCCTATATATGTTATGAACACATTGTTTAAGAAGCAAACATGAAAATGAAATATATTGTAGTAAAATCTAGCTCCTCTAACCAGCTTCTGTGACCACATTAGTCTTTTGGGAACCCTTTGGGTATTTACCACTCATCAGCTAGCTATCTGACACTGTTACCTAATTGTTCTCAACTGTATTGTTGTTGATCACTGGATTGTACATTTCCGATGAGTAAGAAATGAGTTTTCTATATATTATTTTGAGGGAGTGGGTAGAAAGGGAAAGGGACTGATTTATTGAGCATCTATTTAGGCATATTACCTAAATTAATTCACACAAAGTTTCTGTAGAAATGGACATTATTTCACATGTGAAAAAATGAAGGCCCAGAGAGATGGAGAAGCTTTTCTGAAGTCACAAAGCTAATCAGTGATGAAGCCAAAATTTGAATTTGAAACTCCAAACTCTTACCCAGTGCTCTTTCTACTACCCCATCCCACACACTCTTATATGCCAGACAATTTTGGCTGTATTAGGATTTCTTGCTGAGGCTTTAATTACTCAGAGGAAATGACATTTTGATAAACCCATGTTTTTGCAGCTATAATGCCAAACAAACAGCTTCTGCTTTTCTCATAGAAATTTATGATAGTACTGGTCCATAGCCAACTCTCTGAAAATTGGTTATCTTGCTACAAATGAAACTCTTTTTATGTGCTTCTTGTACCATCACAATAAGGAAATCAGAAATGATGAATCATAAACTGCTGACACTAGAAAGGACCTCAGAGACCACCTATCTCAAGCCCCTTCCTTTTAGAGGTGAGGAACCTGGGCCCAGAGAGGGCAGCCAAGCTGTTGGAGAGCACACAGCAAAAAGTATCAGAATCAGGATTGGCTCTTTTTTTCTCCCAGCCTGAATTTCTTTCCTCCAGTCTACTTACTCCATCTTAAAAGCCATCCCTTTGTCCCTAAAGCAGCAGCCCCAAGGTCCCAGGGATTTTTCTAAATGTCTGCATGAAGATTGAAGGGCAAAACCTCAAAGTAGGCCTCCCTCGGTTAATGTCTGAAGAGACTGGGAGAAAAGCAATGCCGGGAAAGTGAGGCAGGTCCACACTTCTGACATTTGCTAGTTTTGCTGCTTTGTTTTGTTTTGTCGAGGGATTCTTTTATTGCTTCTAAGCAGTAAAATTTGAGGTCTTAATGTATGAACTTTTTAGAAGCAAGGTACCATTTCTCTGTTTCAAGGCTTCATCAATGACCTTTTCTTCTCCAAACCACCCTGAGAAATGGGCAGCAGCAGGTAGTTTTAAGATGATATGCAATGTAACTCTCCTCCCTGAAGTAACTGAACAACTCCTCTGATCTATTGCTTCCCTTTCAAGTTTATAAATGACACTCAGGAAATATCTTCATGGAAGACTGAACCAAAGGAACGCGTAGGTGAAGAATGGATGATGCCAAAGGGCTCTGTTGCTGTTTCCATCTGTCTCTGGAGATGAGCTTCCCCCTGACTGCTTTCTGCCCTTGAGCGCATACAGTTTAGCATTGGTCACAAGAGGCTTCCTTTTTTGATGAGGACTTCCTATGACCTTGCTCGTTCTATGGCTAGGCCGGTGGGGTAGGCAGCCCACTTGTATAACATTGTGAACTGGCCAGGTGCACAGCATACTTTTGCCAATACCATACCATCACAGAGGGGTCATTATCTCACACTTTACTGTCAATGGCAAAGGATTGCATGTCTGCAGCCAAGTGCAGTCTACCATCCAGAGGTCTGCTAGAGCAGCAAAGGCCCAACGTGTGAGGAGGGAAATCGACAGCAACAAAAACAGCAAATAAAAAATACTTAAAAACCTTTTGCTTCATTCAGAGACCCTCACAAAAAAACATATAATTCCTTTATGTTCTCTTTTATGTTTTCTAAGTCCTTCCAAAAGGCAAGGTTCAGGACTTCAAATCTTGGTGATCTGAGCTAAACCTACCCATCAGTTATTGACCAAGCAATCAATAGCAAGCACCAAGCATATGCTATGATTGTGTTTGGCACTGAGACACTGTAAAGCAGGGGCCAGGGGACAAGGAGGAGGCCCAATCTGAGACGATGGGTGAACATTAGATATTGAGGCTGAAAGCTCGGTCCTCTGATTTTCATTCGAGACCTGCACCCACATTGGATAAGCCCAGCCACCAAGTGTTGGCTTCAGGTGTACAGGAAACATGAATTCGAATCCATTCCAGGGAGCCTCACACCACCCTGCTGAATTATCCACCAACATCTGAGCAGCAAGCACAGCAGCCAAAACACATTTTCTTATTTTTGAAAGACATTTTTGGGGGGGTTATTGAGAATGATCTCAAAACTGTGCTGTTCAGTGCCCCACGATCGATCGGCTTCCATTTGCCCATTAGGCAGCAGCATACCCAGAGAGGGCTATTTTAAGGGACAGAAGATTTTCTTTATTCCTTTTCTTTTTAATGAATAAGCTTTGCAAGACAAAAAACAAGATGACTTCCTGCTTGGCTTTTATTTTTTGGTCTTGTTGGGAAATAACATTGATTCAACTGTCTAGAACATATTCCATTTCCCTGAAGAGAGTCAATGCTGGAAGCCATAAGGAGGGCATTGGATTAGGAATCAAAGCTAAGGTTATACCCGTGACTCTGCCCTGAACCAGCTGTACAACTGGAAAAAAGTAGCTTGTTGTCTATGAACCTCAGTTTCCCTTTCTCTAGAATCGGGGAGACAAGAAAGTACAGATGTTAAGAGGCTGCTCTTCCATTTAACCAAATGTGTAAATTTGAGAAAGTCACTTAATCTCTCTGGGCCTCAGTTTCCTAACTTGAAAAATGGAGATAGTAACAATACCTGCCTAATAGTGTTTTTATGAATATTAAACTATAAAACACATTTGAAGAGTGAACTGACTTGTGAATTGTGATCAGGAAATACAAATAACTCTCAGTATTTTGTCTCAAAGTTTCTGTGACCCCCAAAGATTGGTAAATATTTAATGTCATTATAAGATGAAATTTTGCTTCATTGACTATTTTAATATTAATTAACCTGCCAGAACATATTAAACAATTAGTATATGTTGTTTAATAAGAAAGGCCATCAATCCATTTCCTTTGTTTCATAGAATCATTCTTGTCCCTGAAATTCAAAGAAAATGAAGCAAATATTTGATACTTTATGTCTACAGAAGAAATACCAGGAGAGACCACTGATTCTCCTATAAGTTTATGCTTTAGCCCATATGAAGACAAGGGTAAAGATTTACTGTTTGTCAGAAATCCAAAGACTTTCCTCTGTCATCATTCTAAATGTAAAATCGTAGAAACTCACTTTGAACTGTGGCTGTATTTTATCAGGATTTAGTGAACAATGTGTGGTCTGGAAGACATTCATCCTCCTATGTGTATGGGAGAAGAGACTGACTGAGGCAAGCCCATGGCACCTACTAAAATAAAAATCATCACAATCCTCCACACAGCTTCTTCAAACAACTAGGAATGGAACCACCATATGACTCCTCTATCCCACTCCTCCGTATTTATCCAAAAGAACTGAAATCAGCATACTAGGTGACACAGTCACAGCAAAAATATGGAACCAACCTAGGTGTCTGCCAATAAATGAATGGATAAAGAAAACATGACATATATCCACAGTGGAGTTTCTCAGCCACAGGAAGAATGTTATTATGGTACTTACTGGTAAATGAAATGGAATTAGAGAACATCCTCCTAAGTGGAATCAGCCAGACTCACAAAATCAAGGGTGGAGCATTTTCTCTCATGTGTGGTAGCTAGTAAAGTAAGGGGAAAATATGGGTAGGTCAGCTATCAGAAGGATAGAGGGAAGACCAGTGGAGTTGAAGGACACTGAGGGGGAGGTAGGATGGATGGGAAAAGGGAGGAAATGCAGAATGCAGTTGACAAAATTATACTACGTGCATGTGTAAGTATACCACAGTCAATTCCACCTTTGTGTATATCTATAAAGCACCAATTAAAAATAAATAGATAACCACACACCTGTAATCCCAGCAGCTCAGGAGGCTGAGGCAGGAGGATCATGAGTTCAAAGCCAGCCTCAGCAATTTAGCAAGGCCCTCGACAACTCGGTGAGACCCTGTCTCAAAATAAAAAATAAAAAGGGCTGAGGATGTGGCTCAGTGGTTAAGTGCCCTGGGTTCAATCCCCAGTACCAAAGAATAAAATAAATAAGTAAAAGGAAGACCAGTAGAATAGAGGAAGGAAAAACAGGAAGATGGAGTAGGGGAGGGAAGGGGAGACACCAGCAACTGTGAAAAGGAGCAAATTAAACTTTATACATGTGCAATTATGTCAAAATGAACTCAACTATTATGTATAACTATAATATGCTAATAAAATCATAAAAGATCCTCCACACAAACTCAGTACTGTTGCCTAAAATACTAAGTGTGTGTGCACATGCTTTATGCAGACTAGTTCCTATTATATACCTTTCATAATCAATGTGCATAGAATATAGAGTCATGAAAATTCTTTTTTCATCCCAGTAATTAAAACTGCCAAGAGTACATGGGACAATGGTCCCAGTCTACCTCTGTGGGAGATTTTTTTGTCTTTTTCTGGTCAACAAAATTGAAGCCACAATGGTCATGTGAAATTGTGTAACAGCTTGACATGAAAAGATGGAATCTGGGGCTGGCACCAGGAGATTTCACTTTGCCTACCTAGGTAGGTAATATTTAATCTGTGCCTCCCGAAAGAGCAAGCCATGTGATAATTGCCTTTTCATCTGTTGATGAAGAGCCTCTTGTTCATGTTAATGTTCCCTAGGACAGTAAGGTCAGATCCAGTTAGATGCAGCTGTTTCTTGGCTTTCATCTGAATTTGGTAGCAGTACTGCATCATTTACCAGTACGCTCCGGCAGAACTGTCTAGAGCAATCATGGTGTATGTCCGTGTGTGGAGGTGCAAGGTGGGTTGTCTCTTTAGATGGAATGCGAACGTAACAACATTGCTAAAAGCTTTGCCTCGTTATCCCATCTACATCTATTATATACACTGCGCTAGTGAAAGTACAGGCAGTAATTGCCAGCCTGCCTGGAAGATCCAATTTGTGCATTAAGGTAATGCTGCCCTGATCTTGCAGCACCCGTTTGTTTATTGTTTCTCCTGTGAAACATTTTTGCTCATCAGCGCATAAACCCATACTCACCATATTGAGCTTATGATAGGGCCAGATCATCCTGTCAGTATGAAAGAAAAAAATGAAACTCTTCTCAGGGGAAGTAGGAAACTCCAGAAATGTGAACTAGTGGGAGGAGTGATGGCAAAGATGGCATGGGGTGACATTAGCTTCTGAAGCTAATTGGGTGCACATTCAGTCATTGATAACCTTACTCAATAGGGATCTGAACACATATGGAGTGTCGTGTTCTAATATAGACATTGTACTTTAGGAGCAAGGGTGAGAAAATGTACCAAGAAGGTGACCAGGATCTGGAGAGATGTAGAAGTCATGCCATATAACAAAATATTGCCATGGAGGGAAGAAGACTAAGCTAATCTGGGCTGACTTAACAGAAGACAGGAGTGCAACTGTTTCATATGACTCCAGAGGAAAAATACAGAACAAATAGATAGAAATTACAAGAAGGCACATTTCAGATAAATAGGACAAATAAACAGAACCTTATAAGAATGAAAATTATCCAAAAATAGAATGCATTTACTCAGGACGTCAAGACTTCTTCCTTGAGATATTCAAACTGGCTGAGCCTCTAGCAAGGATACTATAAAATGGAGGCTTGCAACCTCTAGTCAAGTAATCCCAAAGTTATCCCTTAAATACTCTTATTTTTTTCTATAATGCCAGTCAAAACACAGAAAATAAAATCGTATGCTCCCATTCATTCATCTATCCAAGCATCCATTCGTTAATTCATCAATAAATGCTTATTGAGTGACCATGATGTCCCAGGTATTGTGTTAACCCATTGAGTCCCAAGTTGTAAATTCTGTGAATATTTCAACAAAATTTACACAGGTGCATTAAAATAGTTTAGAAATCATAATCTAGAGATTATATATCCTTTATTGTCATTAAAAACAAAAAGATTGTCCTATAAATAGGACATTGGGACAATGTAGCAACTTTTACATAAGTCATCCTATAAATAAAACATTGGGCAAATATAATGAATATAAGACATAGAAACAAGACAAAGACATAGACACAGATCATTACAGTATAGTTTGATACAGGCAAAACCAGATGCATGCACAAGTAACAGAAAGAGTCACAGAGATGTTTGAGCAAGTGCAACCCAAGGAGAAAGTCATACCTGAACAGAATCATAAGGGATGATTTGGAGTTTGCCAAAGAGACAAGGTGGAAAGGGTGGGAAGGCCATCATAAATGAGATATCAATGTGTTCAAAGACATGGAGATGTGATCCTGTCCAGCAAGTCTGTAAACCTTTAAGGAACTAACCATTGCTGGAGCAATGTAAAGTCTATCAGGAGAAGGGAGAGGAGAAGAGATGAGGTAGAAGTGTGGAATTAGGTCAGGTCTGAGGACCACCCCAAGGACCCTGAACTTTCATGGATGCCAGAAAGCTGGGCACTGATGTATCTTGATTCTATGCTTGCCCTTGGCTTTCTCTACACAATTCTTGTATCTGAGAAGGAAACCACCCATAGCAAAACAAAATGAAAATGTAGGTCAGCTATTTTCTGCTGCCACAAAGTCAGCTGAATTTCCAGAACCACATTCCCTGACCTCTGTATCTGTTCACTTTAATCCAAATGTAACATAAAAAAACCTAACATCAAAGTTTTTCCATTTAGCACAAATTGAACAATATTATGTAAGTCTTCTAAGGTATTTCAAATGTTCATGGACAGGAAATGAAATAATGTCTCTATATCTGAATGGAAGATCTGTCTACCAAATTGATGATATGGTGTTTGTAAGTTAAAAACAAATGGAATCGTCTTAACAACAACAAAATAAAGCCCTTTAAGAATTTAGCACATTTTGTTCTGATTTTCAAAGAAAAGCTCTTATCTCTTCAGAGTAATATGATTCAAATGAGCTTTAATTTTTTTAAAACCCCCATAATTGACCCTATTAATTAGATGGCTAGCCAGATTTGGGGGAGAACTCAGACTTACAGAAGTCCTTTTTTTAAAAAAATAACCTGCCATGTTATTACTTTCAAGTATTGTACTTGAGAATCGTGTAAGTGCTTTTAAAAAAATCACACATTCTTGTTTGAATGCAAATGCTGCTGTGACAACCGTTCTTGAAAACAATTCATCTGTGTTGAGTTTTTAATATTCATCTTTATTAATTCCATTCTGAATGCACATGAGGTGTTATGGATCAGAGAGAGATTATTGTTATTCCACTAAAAAGCAAATAATGACCTCAGTTCTCCACACCCAGATTCTCACTCCTGGGATGACACAATGAAAGTCAGGTCAAATCTTTTACACATACAAAGTCTGTATTACAGGTAAGGAACAGAGAAAAATGGATTTTTCTCTACATACAAGAGAAAAAGGCAGCTGTTACCCCCCTTTCCTCTCAAAATAAATGGAAAAGAACTATATCTCCAGTGTTCAATAAATAAGCTCAATAAATCTTGTTGAATGATAAACTAAAAAAAAGAAAGAAATGGGAAATATCCTTAGTTCTTATTCCAACTTTTTGAAATAGAAATGCATTTTTTTCAAGGACCAAAGAAGTCTCCAATTTTTGTGACCTAGAAATATTTCTAAAGTCCCTAGCTTCATTTGTTCTTGAAGTGTAAGCATAGACCTCCAGAATCAGCTAAATCTCCCTGGAGTTTATCACTCTCTAAATATTTGTAAATTACCTCCCCAAAGCACCTTACTGAAGCTAGCTCTTAGTCCAAGATACCAAGCTCCCAACAAAATGTATTTAAGTAAACCTGAATTCTGTAGATACACGTCAGCCTCTACTATCAATGAGGTTAACATTTCTTTGTATTTTTGCTTGCTTAGCAAAACTTTTTCTTCACACAAAATAAAAAGTAAATTTCAGCCCAGTATATTTTCATCATTATAAAATCTTAGTATAATTCAATCAATAAATTCAAAACTATTCATTGTGTGCCTACTGTGTGCCCAGCCTTGTTCCAATGAAATATTTCATTACAAGTAGATTTGGCATTTAGTTGTTACCTCTATGCCTTCCTCTTGACTTAGAATGATTCTTCTCCAGTTAGATCAATTATTGTTCTACTTGCTGTTTCAAAAGTCGTAAATGACCATGTACCAAAAAAAAAGTGCAGTCTGAAATATTTCAAGCAAGATTTGGAACATTGTTCTTTAGGGACTATTAAATTCAATCATCTTTTCTTTGTACTTTGCCACCCTTCTTTATCACGTATAATCCTAACTGCTAATCTTTGAGACATTCACATGTCTTCCTTCACTAAACTCAAGCACATTAATTTGCACGCTAGACTAACTCAAATGACTTCTCAGCTTTAAGTCAAGGAAAGTTTTCCTCCAAACTGTTTCCAAGTATTGATCATTTTTGTTTGCCAAATTTTAAAGTCCTCTTTTATAACTCAGTCTTTGGTAGCCTAAAAGCATATGGAGTTTTCACAACCTGCTTCACCTTTATTAAAACAAAATCAGAGAATTTAGATTGGCTAAGTTCAATAACATAGATGATACTAAATTAGTGTCATAGCTAAGTCATAATGACTACTTAACGGTTCTGGATCATTTCTTAAGATCCTCTCAGGTCTAGGGGTATACCTGTGTGCTAGATTGTATGCTTAACATGTGCAAGGCTCTGACTTCAATCCCCAGCATCCAAAAAAAAATTTTTAAAGATCATTTTAGAAAAAATACCAATTTAATCATCATAAAATAATAACAAAAAGTAATAGAGTTAAAGGAGTAAACTGAATTGTAAGCATAGCAAATCATAACGAATTGTTTCTCCTAAAGCATTGAATTTAGCACCAAGGTAAGTTGGAGCAATTAGAAATTAGTTATGATGTAGTTTTTATTACCTTTCAGTTAATAAAATACATGAGGATTCTAATATGATTTTTAATGTTTTGGACATTTAATGAATCCATTTATACATTTTCAGTATGGTTCAGAGAAAGAAAAGAAGGCATACTAGAAAACATTCAATAATAGCATATGTATCATGTTATTTTTCCCCATTAGAGAGTGGTTATGAGTTTGAGCCAGGCAGAGCCAGATTATCTACATTGGCTGAGTGACTTGCTTCAATGTACATATAGAGCCCTTTGACAAGATTGGGACATTTATTAGTGTTAGGAACTTAAGTTAATCTCTGTCCAAGTATTAGCTGACTGCTAAGATGACCAGTGAGCATGTATAGTAAGGGATGCAGACTTTAAAGAAATCATTCAGAAATGTCACTAAAATAACAAATAGTAAAAGCAACAATAAAACAAGAAACCCTAAGGAGGAAAAATCTGATCTCCAGATTTACCACATTATATTGTGTAAAATGTCCAGTTTTTCACACACAACAACTGAGGTATGTAAGGACACATGAAAGCATCATACACAAGGGATCAAATCAATCAACAAAAAATTGTCTCTGAACAAGCCAAGACATTGAATTCACTAGATAAAGACTTTAAACCAGTTATTTTAAACATGTTCAAAGAACTAAATGAAAGCACTTCTAAATAACCAAAGTATGAGAATTATGTCTTACCAAATAAAAAATATCCTAATGAAATCAACATTACAAAAAGGAACCAAATAGAAATTTCACAGTTGAAAAATACCACTACTGAAGTGAAAAACCCAATAGAGGACCTCACAAGCAAATTCAAGCAGGTAGAAGAAAGAATCAGTAGACTTGAAGATAGGCAATTGAGATTATGCAGTCTAAGGAATGGAAAGAATAAACAATGAAGAAAAATGAATAGAGGTTCAAAGACCTGTGGGACACCAACAGGCATCTTGTCTATGGGAGTTCCAGCAAGAGAACAAAAAGAAAGGGGGTACAAAGAATATTTGAAGTAAACCTCCCAAAATTGAAAGAAAAAAATAATTTACACATCGAAGAAGCTCAGTAAACTCAAAGAGATTTGCACCTAGACACATGATTAGAAAAATGTCAAAATATCAGGACAGAGAGACTCTTGAGAGTAGTGAGAGAGAAACAACACATCATGTAAAAGGGATACACAATATATTATGAGCTTACTTCTCATCAGAAACCATAGTCAAAAGGTCAGTGGGATTACATAGTCAATGTTGTAAAAGCGCTCCAAGAATTCTATATCAGAAAACTATCCTTAAAAATGAGGAAGAAATCAGTACATTCCCAAGTAAACAAAACTGACAGAATGTAATAATGGCAAACTTGTGCTATAAGAAACATTAAAGGGATCTCTTCAAGCTGAAATGGAAGGATAGTAACTTGAATTAACATGAATAAAGAAAGAGCAATGGCACAAGTGATTACATAAGTAAATACAAAATAGAGTATAAATATGTTTTTATTTGTAATTCTTTTTTGTTCTATTTAATTTTAAAAGACCTGCATGAGGCAACAATTACATGTCTATATTTCTGAACATATGATGTCCAAACATGCAATTTGTATGGCAATAACAACAAACAGAAATGGGGAAAGAATGGAATTATGTAGTAGCAAATGTTTTGCATAATATTGAAATTAAGATGTCAAATAGAATAAATCAGTCATAACTTCCCTATGTTCTTATATGAATGTGTGACCAATGTAACTCTACATCATGTACAACCACAAGAATGGGAAGTTATATTCCATGTATAATGTCAAAATACATTTTGCCATCATGTATAACTAAAAAGAACAAAACAGAATTTTTTAAAAAGACAATGTCAATCTGAACAGCAGTGTTATAAATTAAGTTGTAAATTGTTATTCCCACGTAAGTCATTAAGAAAATAATGTATTGCCATAACACAATACCTAAGGCTGGGAAACTTGTAAAGACATTTGTTTGGCTTATGATTCTTGGTGTTGGAGGGTTCACATAGCACAACACCAGCATCCTTGTGAGGGATCCTAGTATATGGAAATCAATTGTGTTCCAGGCCATTTATCTATATGTATGTCCATATGCCAGTGCCTCACTGTCTTGATTATTTTTATTTTATGGTAAGTTTTGAAACCAGAAAATGTAAGTCTTCCAATTTTGTTCTTCTTTTCCAAAATTATTTTGGGTTTTTGGTCCCTTGAATTTTCAAATGGATTTTAAGAGCAGATTACTAATTTCTACAAAGAAGCCATTTGGGATTCTGATAGAGATTGTTTTGAATTTGTAGATCAATTTGAGAGTTTTGTCATATTAAAATATTAAGGTTTCTAATTAATGAGCATAGGCTATCTTTCTATGTATTTAAATATTCTTTAATTTCTTCCAATAAATTTTAGTGGTTTGGAAGTATAAATGTTGCAATTCTTATATTAAATGTCTTGGTTCAGTCACAACATGGTAGAGAAACAGAAAGGGAACTTAACCACATGCAGAAGGGATCAAGCTCTAGGTGGCCTCACTTTATAATAATCTGCTCTAATCCAGACCCAAGTGACCTGACCCACTCTCTTAAGACAGCAATAATTCATTCATAGGATTGGAATCCCCATGACCTAATTACCTTCCACTAGGCCCCACCTCTTAAAGGTTCCACCAACTCAACACTGCTATACTAGGGACCAAGCTTCCAGCACATGAACCTTTGGGGGAAAACCATATTTGACCATAGCAAATATATTTTTAAACAAATATTCTTTTTGATGCTATTGCAAATGGAATTGTTTTCTTAGTTTTGTTTTCATATTGTTCCTTGTATGTGGATGTCATGCTGTGATGTTACTAGAGTGATGACATATAAGAAAACCTCTGAATTGCTCACTTGTAAAAAGGTTTTTAAAGTTGCCTAGGCAACTAAAAGGCAGTGACAAATATGGTGACCAACTGTCCTAGTTTGCCTGAGAGTGAGGGGTTTCATGGGACACAGGACTTTCATTGTTAAGCCTGGAAATATCTTCAGCAAACCAGGATATTAGCTCATCTAAGAAAACACAAGGTAAACAGTTACACCTAATGCCCTGACTCTAGACTATTCATGGACTAATGTATACCTACATCTGTTCAAAAATCCCCTGGGTATCTAAAAAGCATCAGAGATAAGAAGAGGACATTCTTGGTTCCAGTAGTTGAAAATCCTACACATAAGAAAAATATCAAAGAAGAGGTCCATAAATGTTTTCATTTATGAAAACAAATGAAATGGATGAACTACTACACTAGGTGAGACCTGTCTCCATGCAGTCATTTTCTAAATTAATAAGTGGCCACTGATAAGAATGGAAGGGCAAACTCTTGTGTACACACACACTTTTGGAGGAAGAATTTCATTTAAAAGGAAAGCACAGGGCTGGGGTTGTGGCTCAGTGGTACAGTGCTTGCCTCGCACTGAGTTCAATCCTCAGCACCACATCAATAAATAAAATAAATAAAGTAATGGTATTGTGTCCATCTACAACTGTTTTTAAAAAAGAAAAAGACATAAGTAATAGTATAATTGCCAAACCCCAAGCCGTGTTTCAAGCACACAAATGTAAGTTTATTGTGTCCTCTGTGAAGTACTTACTATTATTAGTGCCATTTTATTATCTCCATTTTATCTGTGAGGAAACTAGTACACAACCACATTAAGTAGCTTACTCTAGGTCACACAGCTAAAAGTTATTGAAGTTAACCCTGACAGTCTGGCTCCAGAGTCTGAAGTCTTAGCCACTGTGCCACTCTGCATCCTCAAATGGGACATATTGTGAATGGACAAAGAAGTACAGACCCCCAAAGACAAGGCAAGGAAGGAAGGGCTAGGACCTGAAAGTGACAATCCTAATAATTCGGGAAAATTACCTTCTCTATTCTTTTTTGCTAATCAACTCATAACCCACAGTTGAATCCCCTTCTCCTGAGGTGGAACTTTGACAATTCTTTGTGTACATAATCTTCTCCCCACATCTTAATTTGTGATGACTGCAATTTGGGCCTCTTATTGAAAGGGGGAATATGTAATTTCCAAAGACACAAATTTGAATACTTGGATCTAAAATATTCAGTGTTTCTCAAAAAGATTGACATCTAAATTCATGGTTTGACTTAACTACACTAAGTCAAAGCATAGTTCCAAAGATTGCAAGGATAGGGATGATAGGGTGGGGCTCCGAGAGGGGAGTGCAGTGAGGATCAGTCAGTTAAGCACATTAAAGAAAAACATAAAGCTATTTCCAACGGAAATGCTCAGAAACACTAGAGGAAATTAATACAAGTGACTGGAATAATCTCACCTAATAAAACCAGGAGCAGGTGTCTGCTAGTCCTACAGTCAAAACAACTTAATAAGATTAGTCTATAGCACATAGAGGGCTTAAGGATTGCATGGCTTAGGGTAAGTAGGATTCAGTTTTCATTAAGGAGATAGATGAATAAGAAACTTTCTGTTACAGCTAAAAATCTCTCATTCAATAAGCACTTGTCTTGAGTGCCTACCATGTGCCAAAATCTTTACTAACTGTTAAAGACTCAGGAATGAAAGAGACAGATACCATTTCTGACTTCATGATCTTACCATCTATTGAGTTAAAAGAGATTTTTAATATCACAAAAACAAATGATTACAATTTTGGTAAGTGCTTGAATGAAAAGAATGTGATTTTATGAATAAATACTAACTATAGGGAATAATTGGGATAGGAACCACAGAGTCAGCTCCTCTCAGTCAGTGAAACTTAAGCTGAGACCTGAAGGAAGATACAGAGTTGGACAGATTTGGAGGTGGAGTTGGAAATGGACCTCAAGGTCAAGAGTCTGGAGGTCAAGAGCTTGGCAACATTCTAGAAACTGAGAGGGCCTGTTTGGCTTCAGAGTAATGAGCAATGTGCAGAGTGATTCAGGATAAGAATGGACAGGTGAGAATGGTCCATATCATTTAGATCTTTGTAGATCATGAAGGGGATGTCTGGATTCTGCTCCATGTTCAATGGCACATCATTGCACAAGGATTTAATGGGGACAAGGGGGTATGGACACTAACCAATGTATGGTTTCAACATCCCCAAACTCTATATAATCAAGTCCTAAATCTAGAAATACAGATTATTTTCTGGTAGAGTCATTGTGAGCTATAGCCAGGAAAGGCATTAATTGTTGTTGGTGCTTGGTAATTGGGAAATGAACTTCAGCTGAGCTTTGCACAGAGCATATGAGGCAAAGTCCCTTCAAGTCAGAATGGTGACAGTATAGCTAAGTGGAAAAAATATCTACAAGATTCGAAACAGGGCTTGGAGACCATCAGGACACTGGGTAAGGATATGGAATAGTCATTGAAATGATCAAGGTTTAGAGCCATTGAACCTGGAAAAAATATTATGGACATTCAGATAAATGCAGTAAAGGAAATGAGGAAGTTAATTGCTAAAGGAAATTGTCATTTCTAAGCTAGGTGCAGTAGTGCATGCCTGTAATCCCAGTGACTTTGAAAGCTGAGGCAGGAGGATCGCAAATTTAAGGGTAGCCTAAGTAACTCAGTAAGACCCTTACATAACTTAAAAATAAAAAGAGCTAAACATGTAGCTCAATGGTAAAGCACCCCGGAGTTTAATCCCCAATACCAAAAAAATGTCATTTGCATTTTTTTAAAAGTTGATTATGAATGTCAGAGGAACAAAAATAGCAGACGCTATGCTGGTGATGTAAAAGATTAGGCTGGAAATTTATTTGGGGATAATGGAAAGAATTGAAAGCTGAGATTAAAGGCAGCTTTGAAGAAAAAGTAGCTGGGTTCCTCAGGATGCAAGGGGAAAGTGGAGCCCTTAAAGGAGACACCAAAAGAACAGCAAATGGAATTGGACTAGAACTCAGGTAGGCCACCGTCTCAGTAAGAGTCAAATACAACCACAACACTAGAAGTGAAAAGGGACGCAAGAACACTGAAGTTACCACCTTATAGAAATATCTCAGAGTTATGAGCACAAAATATTAAGGAAAAACTAAGGCTTCACTTAGAGTGACAACATGGAAATAACTCATACATTGTTCAACCTGGGGAGTCACTAAGAATCTGTGTAATATCATTTTGATTATTCTTATGGCAATGTTATGTATCAGGAAGGGAAACTCTTTTTTACTTTTACCAATTCTTGAGTAATTAGTTGCTTCCAAAACTCTACTTTCTACTGTATGAAGTAAGTAACTTTAATTAGCCAGGACAATTTTATTTTAAATTTTGGGGGATGATCCTCTACCCAACATTATGGAATTCAGCAAGTAAGTTTTGTCAAATAAGAACCCCAACCTCACAGAAGATGGAAAGAAGTAACAAGACTCCAAAAAATATTACAAATAGAAGCAAATTATGGCTGGACATTTAGCTCAGTAGTAGAGTATTTGCTTAGCATATACAAAGCTCTGGTTTTGAACCCAGTCTCACAAAAAAAAATGCAATTAGCTTGTCACAGGTGCCTAGATTAGACATTGAGACTCGACAGATCACAAGATGGTCTATTACTCACAATTCAGCAAACATCAGGAGAATGATCATGGTAGCACCAACTCTCTTAAATCCGTCTCACAGGAAAATGTGATAGGCCTAGATATCAGCTACCAGCACCACTCCCCATTCCCCCAATATCCCAAACTTCTAAACATCTTTATCAAGGATGTTCAGGGACACTCTGGGCTTGTGGCAGAGTGCCTCTTCCAACAAATTAGAATACACCTTATCTTTTAAGCATTCATAAATCACATAGACTTTGGTTATCAAAAATCTCTTTGTAAGCCAGGTGCTGTGGTGCATGCCTGTAATTCCAGTGAATTGAGAGCCTGAGGCAGGAAGATCACAAGTTTGAGGTCAGCCTCAGCAACTTAGTGAGACCCTGTCTCAAAATAAAAAATAAAAAAGAATGGGGATATAGCATAGTTGTAAAGCACTCCTGGATTCAATCCCTAGTACAAAAAAGGACTCTGGTTTTCATTCTTTCCAGAATTAAAAATTCTAACCTTATAAATATGTCCTCCAATAGCTACCAGCACCACTCCCCATTCCCCCAACATCCCAAACTTCTAAACATCTTTGTCATTTTAGCTTCTTCCTCTCATTTTTTTTCCTTTTTCTCAATTCTCTCTTTCTTGTGGAATAACTGAATTTGCTCCCAGAACTCCATGTCTACATATACCATAGTTTGGAGCAGGAGTCCACAAATACTTTCTCAAACGAACCCAATAGTAAATATTTTAGGTTCTGCAAGCCATACCGTCTCTGTCATACTATTAAAATCTGCCACTGTAATATGAAAGCAGCCATAAACAATAATACTTAAATGAATATGTAATAATTCATACATAAAATACATAAACTAATGAGTGTGGCTATGTTCCAGTAAAACTTGGTTGTGTGCCAAAGTTAGCACACAGGTTACATTTTGCTGACTTGACTTAGAAGAATAGTAAGATATTTTACATTTGCTTCAAGAAAAGAATTACAGACATGCCTCATAAACATATAGGCAAACATTCTTTAGAATACCAGGAACTAAATCCAGCAACAGATAGAAAAGACTATACACCACATCCACTTAAGGTTTATATAAAGAATACAAGGCTGGTTTAACATTCAAATCAGTGAATATAAGTCACTATTTAGCAGAATAAAGGAAAAAATACATAATTACCTCAACAGATAAAAATTGGAAAAATTCAATATCCATTCACAGTGAAAAAAATTTTCTGCAAACTAGGAGTAAAGGGGAATAGATTCAAATGACTAAATGGCATTTATGTAAAATCTACAGCAAAAAAAAAAACCCTAAATGTTTTTCCTCTAAGATCAGGAGCATGGAAATCCTCATTCTTGCCAGGTCTGGTGGCTCACACCTGTAATCTCAGCGACTCAGAAGGCTGAGGCAGGAGGATCATAAGTTCAAAGCCAACTTGAGCAACTTAGCAAGACCCTAGGCAACTTAGTAAGACCCTGTCTCTAAACAAAATATTTTTTAAATGGCTGGGAATGTGGCTCAATGATGTGGATGGGAATGTGCCCCTGGGTTCAATCCCAGGTACCAAAAGAAAAAAAAAAAGAAAGGAAAGAAATCCTTTTACAGTATTCCACTATTTCTATTCAACTCTTTAGTAAATATCTGAGTGATTCTAAAGCAAGAAGAAAAAAGAAGGCATACAGACTGAAAAGAAAGCATTAAACCTGGCTTTACTGGTGCATGACATCGTTCCATACATTTTTAAAATCCAAAAATAATACTAAAGTTAATAAGTGACTTTGGAAAAATAAAAGACAAAAATTATACATTCTGACAATACAAAATTGGAAACTGAATTTTTTAAACCTAACAACATAGACACTTTGGAATAAATGTAACCAAATAAGAGCAGACCTGTGCACTAAAAACTCTAAATCATTATCAAAAGAAATTGAAGCTAACCCATATGTATACATATATATACATATATGTACATTGAGAAGCACATCATGTTCATGAATTATAAGCCTCTAAATTGATATAATTCCTCACAAAATTAATTTACAGATTCAATAAAATTCTAATGAAGATTCCAGCATTTTTTACAGAAATTGACAAACTGAATCTGTAATATAAATGAAAATAGAAAAGACCTAGAAGGGCCAAAGCACTTTAAAATTAAGCAAACATATAAAATAGAATGAAGTTGGAGGACTTAAACTATCTGATTTCAAGATTAATATAAAGCTATATTAATCAAGAGAAGGAATATAGGGGCTGGGGCTGTAGCTCCATGGTAGAACTCTTACCTAGCTAGCTAGCATGCTCAAGGATCTGCGTTCCATGACCAGCACTGAAGAAGAAAAGAAGTGAGTGTATAGATAAATGGAATAGAAGAGAGGCAAGAAATAAACCCACACCACAGAGTCAATTGATTTTCAATAAAAATGCCTTGAAAATTCAATTGGGAAAAGAATAGTCTTTTTAATAAATAACACAAGAATGAGAAATATACATGTGGGGAAAGAATCAATATCAACCTTTTTCTCACACCATATACAAAATTAGGTCAAAAAGGATCATATATCTAAATATAAAATCTGAAACTAAAAAAACTCAAAAAGAGAACGTGGGAAAAAATCTTGACTTTGAGTCAAGCAATTTCTTATAGAGGATACCAAAATTCTGAACCATTTAAGTAAAGGTGATTAAAATGAACTTTATAAAAATTAAAACCTTTGTCCTTTTTTTTACCAGTACTGGGGATTGAACTCAGGGGCACTCAACCACTGATCCACATCCCCAGCCCGATTTTGTATTTTTTATTTTGAGACAGGGTCTCACTGAGTTGCTTAGGGCCTTGTTAAGTTGCTGAGGCTGGCTTTGAACTCGCAATCCTCCTTTCTCAGCCTCTCAAGTTACTGGGATTATAGGGGTGCGCCACCACGCCTGGGTACCTCTGTCCTTTGAAAAGCATAATTAAAAAAAGTGGAAAGACAAGCCTAGGCTGGAGGAACATATTAGAAATACATATATCCAATATGGAACTTTTATCAAGAATATATCAAATATTACAGTTGAATAAGAAGACAAACATGCCACTACCACCACCAAATGGTGAAAACACATAAACAGAAATTCAAAAAAGAAGATACAGAAATAGCCAATGAGTACATGAAAATGTTTAACGTTATTGGTCTTCAAAGAAAGAGTGACACTGAGATACTACTACATAACCACTAGGATGATTAAAATTAAGAGTGATCATATCAAACTGATGATAGAACTTTAATACATTCCTTGTGGGAAGGTAAAATGGTACAACTTTAGAAAGACTCCTTGGCAGTTTCTTATAAAATAGAACACTCACTTTATAATCCAGAAATCCTACTCCTAAATCTTTTTAAAAATATTTTTAGTTGTAGATGGACACAATATCTTCATTTTATTTATTTATTTTCATGTGGTGCTGAGGATTGAACTCAGTGCCTCACATGTGCTAGGCAAGCACTCTACCACTGAGCCACACCCCTGGCCCCTACTCCTAAATCTTTACCCAAGTGAATGAAAACATATCCATACAAAGACTCATACACAGATATTCATAATAGTGGGGTTCTGGTAAACGGTCTCTCCAGGGAAAAAGACCCAATTTGCCAATTTCCCTGATGTAACTACTTCCCTCATGGTTGTTCAGCTACCCACTGAACATAGAGTTAAGAAGAGATGTGGACAATCAGCTCCAGCAAACCTGTATGAGCCAGCTTCAGTGGAAGCTGCTAATTTGTCATTCAAAACTGAAAATAACTCTAATGTTCATCATTTATCCAGGTGAGTGGATAAACAAATTGTGGTATATTCAGTGTGATGCACTAACGTTCAGCAATGAAAAGGAATGAGCTACTGATTCATGCTACAGTGTGGATGAATCTCAAAGACATATGCTGAACAAAAGAAGCCAGACAAAAAGGAGTACCTACTGTGTGGTTCCATTTCAAACAATCCCCAACTTATGATGGTTCAATTTAATGATGATGTGAAAGTCGTATACATTTGGTAGAAACCACACTGAATTTTGAATTTCCATCTTTTTCCCAGGGTAATGATATGTGGTATGATTCTCTCTCCTGGTGCTGGACAGCGGCATTTGAAGCTCCCAGGCAGCCACACATCGTGAGGGTCAGCAACTGGTCCTCTACAGTGTGCTGTGTTGCTAAGATTGTGTTCCATAAATGAAGTCTTTTAAGTGCATTTCCAACTTATGGTATTTCCCACTTATGATACTTCTATTTATAGGACATAACCTTGTGGTAAATTGAGGAGCATCTGTATGTGGAATTCCAGAAGATGGAAATTAAAACTAAGTGACAGAAATATCAAGTTCTCTCTGAATCTTGGACAGCAGTAGGTAGGGAGGGAAGGTAATTTTGATGGTGGTTACTCTGATGTATACCTTCAAAATTCATCAAACTATATCTTTAAAAATGGTAGAGTGTAGTTCTTGTAAATTATACCTCAATAAAGTTCATTTTTAAATCTTTATTTTGTTGCTTTTGCATGCTAACTAGTAACACCTCCCTCCAGATTATGGCCATCCATTTGAGTTTTCACTGATGGAAGAACTTAATGTTATTTGCAAAAACAGAAATTTTCATACTATTACTTTCAGAGCATTGATTTAAAAAAATTAAACAAGGATAGTTCTAGCATCCTGGGAAAACCCATTGTTAATACCTCTGTACTAAAAAGATATCATTTAATTCCCACTCTTTCTATACTGAATCTAATATGGTTTCCTATTTGTCTCTACTCATTCTCCATAGCTAGAACTAGTCTTTATGTGGTGTATGCAGAGTAGACAAAATGTTCATCATGCATCATCTAAAAAAGATCAAACCTCACACAGTAATAATATCACTAGCCTAAAATAAAATCTCCAAGATTTGGATACCCTAGCTGCAAATTATCTAATCCACAGAAAGCTAGCAAAATAATATTGAAAACATAACACTTATTACATGTCAGACACTGTTCCATGATCTTTCCATTAAATCAATCCACTTGAGCCTCACAACTCTCTGAAGTAAGTACACTATCATTAGCTCCATTTTACTAATGTGGAGATTGAGGCTCAAAGTGATTAAAAATTTTGTCCAAGGTTACCCAGCTATTAAGTGTGTGAATTGGGATTCAAATACCTTTACTTACAAAGAACTTCAAGGTACAGGGCTTTTAGAATAAATAAAAACAAAGTTCTGTGGCAAAGACAACATGGAAGAAAACGTTAATCTTTTCATTGGAGCCATATGTGCAAAACAACCCATTTTGATACTGTGCATCACAGATACAAATGGATAAATATGTAGATAAGAACCCATTAAAAAGACTTTGAAAATAAAAACAAAAATGTTAACAAAGATTATTTCTGGTTGGTGAAATTATATATGATCTTTTTCCTTCCCTCCTGCACTTCTGTATTTTCTAAATGTCACACAATCAATATTTATTATGTTTATAATTTGAAGAAAGTCAATGTCTTTTCAGCTATGCATGGATTTCAAATATTTTAAATATTTCCTGGACTTCTGTGGGATTGCAAAAATCTTTGCAGTAAGTCAAAAGTTCTCTTCATACAAACTATACATCACAGTAAAGAGCAGGGAACATTCAAAATATCCCTGGTGTATTACCTGTTTTGCAGAATAATTACATATACTGTTTTATACTATTCATAATGGTTTGGCATCATGAATTTTAACAAGGATGGCTTTTAAGCAAAATCTGCAAACAACATTATGACAATCAACTTGTTTTGCTATACACTTTAGAAAAGAGACAGATTCAGGAAAGAGATGGATTAATTGAAAATTTATATGCAATAGCATGGGAGTAATTATACATACTAAGCCAAATGTGCTTATGATAATAGACTTAATTGGAAAATTCTTTAATGTACAATTTTAATAAGGGCATTAAAGGAATTGGGAAATTTGAAGAACATCCAATCATTTCTGAATTATAATTGTAAATGAGTACAGATGACCTAATCTGCTTACGTAAATGATAATTATTAATTTAGCAATTGTACAAATGAGCTCAAAACATGGACTACAATAATAACAATACAAACCAATAACTTCCTTGTCTGTTATTTGCACAAATGATTGAATTATATGACAAATGTTTTCTCTATACTTTAAAAGCTAATGTAAATTTAAGAATCCAGGGAAATTGTTAGTGTAATTAAAATTAATCAGTATACACAAATATGGAAAACAAACAGCTGGAATTGTAAAGCTTGAAGAAAGAACATTTCATTCTACTTTAAGTCCTACTGTCATGCATCTTTCACTGTAACTGTAATGAATAATGAATCACCAGAAAAATAATATTCCTTCCTGTAGTAAGTGACCATTTATGTTACTGGCTTTTTTTAAAGCATTTTGCACTTAAGGCTTTTCATCAAAAATGATATTTTCTCATTTGCATCTCACCACAGATAATTTTACATTCTGAAAATAATGCTACACACTGTCATTTAACCAAGGGCACCAAGTGGAAACCCAGGGTAATTTTCAAAGTGTCTTTACATGCCCTTTACGTTTGTTTCATCATAGTATTGTTATTCACCTTGAGTTTGTGCAGCAAAAGTTGGGGGACGGGGATATCAGAAAACTGCTGCTATTTGGGGTGGGGGAAGGGGAAGCACAAAAAACTGCTGACTAAGGAGTAACAGCCCAGAAATATGATGGCAATAAAACAGTCAGGCTGGAAAGGGCAAGGCCTGGCTCTGAGCAGGCCTGCTCCTCTGTGGGGTAAAGGGCCCCCAGCGTGGCCACTGTTTGTGCCTGTCGCCATGTGCTTCAGAGTTGCTCTAAGGGCTTAGTGCGAGTTTCCTCCCACAAATTGTTCCAGTTTGACCACGGTGCCACTCGCCCCATCCTAGATGATCGCGTGCTGTGGAGAGCTCCAAACTTTAGGTGAGGGCGGCACAGGAGAGTCCAAGGCTTCTGTCGCTTGCTCACGTGGGTCCTTCTAATGCAGGCAGGCTGGAGTGTAAGAGAGCTTGCAGGCAGGCCAATTTGGCAGTAACCGCAACACTTGCCCTCACGAGCCTTGCAGCCCAAGGAGGAATGTAGGCTGAGCTTGCAGAAGGGGAGGGACACCTGCAGCGTGGCCTTGAAGACCCGCCTGCCCCATACCCCTGCCCCACGTCACTGAGGCTGAGGTGTCCACACCCTCATGGTCAGGGCAGCTGCCCACAGCCCTCCACCAACGCCGACATACCCTCATCTGCATGCCAGCTTTGAAATAAGGGTTTGTGACATTAATAGGAGTGTCCCAGATCCCAGACATGTCACCAGACCTCTTCTCATCTGTTTCCTTATTTGTAAAACGAGGACAAGAATGGAGTCTACCTCTAGATTTCATTAAGATTCAGTGAAATAATGTGTCTAGATGTTCATTGGTAGCATTATCATTATTATTAATGTATGTATATAGAACTGTAGTTACAGCAGATAGGCAACTGCTCACTTAATAGCCTGATGGAAACGGAAACAAACTAGGATCATTCTTTTTAAATTATGGTGCATATATCACCTTGAGAAAAAGCTCATAAAGCTATATAAGTTCACAACAATGCTTCTCAAACTTTAAGATGCATGGGAATCACCACATGGTCACCATCAACATCAAGAAATGAAATATTTGCCAGGCACGGTGGTGCACACTGTAATTTCAGCCTCGGGAGGCTGAGGCAGAAGGCTCAGGAGTTCAAAGCCAGCTTCAGCAACTCAGTGAAACCCTGTCTCTAAATTTTAAAAAATAGAAAATAGGGTTAGGGATGTGGCTCAGAGGCTGAGCGCCCTGAGTTCAATCCCCAGTGCCTCTCCCCCGCAAAAAATGAAATGAAATATTGCCATTATGTAGAAACCATCCCCTGCTACTTTAGGAGTTAACCAAGCTACTGATTTCTATGGTAATCACTGCTCGCCCCCCCCCCCCGCTTCTTTGCTTTTTATTTTTGAATCTTTATGTGTGTCCCTAAATAATATAGTTTAATTTTTTGTCTGAAATTTATGTAAATGAAATTCTAATACATGCTTTTTGTAACTTCTGTGTCTCAACATTATTCTTGTGAGATTCATCCATATTGATAAGAATAGCTGTCATTCTGTCATTTTCACTGCTGTGTAGTATTCAATCACATAATTACAGCGCATGTTAGAACTATTTGGTTACACATATAATTTGCCATTGTAACCATTTTTTTAGTTTATTTAATTTTGATTTATTGAACACAAATGGAATACAGCTATTGTTTCTCTGGTTGCTTTGTAACCATTTTTAAAAGTTTTTAATTGATAAATCATGATTATACATTGTCATGGGGTACAGTGTGATATCTCAACACATGCAAACATGTGCAATTATTGAATCAGGATTATTAACATATCCATCACTTCAAACATTCATCATTTCTTTGTGTTGGAAACATCCAAAATTTTGTCTTCCAGCTATTTTGAAATCTGTAACAGGGTTGAGCATGTAGCTCTATAGAAGAGAACTTACCTAGCATGCACAAGGCACTGGGTTTGATTCCCAGCATTGCCAAAATTAATACACACACATATATATATATTTATATAATAAATTATTAACTCTAGTCACCCTACTGTGCTATAGAACACTAGAACTTAATCCTCCTATCTAACTGTATTTTTCTACCTGATACACAATCCTTCCCTGACCTATACCCTCCCAGTCTCTGGTAACCACTAATTTACTCTCTAGTTCTATGAGATGAACATTTTTAGTTTCCACACAAGTGAGATCTTGTAGTAGTTGTTTTTCTGAGTCTGCACTTTAACCATTTACAAGTATGCAGTTCATCAGGATTGACTGCATTCACAACATTGTACAACCATCGCCACTATAAATTTCCAAAACTTTTTCATCACCTTAAACAGAAACTCTTCAACTATTGTACAATAGTTCCCCACACTCCCCTTTCCCAGCCACTGGTAACCTCTAATCACCCTTGTGAGTTTACCTCTTTAGATATTTCCTATATCTGGAATTATACAATATTTGCCCTTTGTATCTGACTTATTTCACTTAGCAAAATGTGTTCAAGGTTTATTTATGTTGTAGTGTGTATCATTGCATTCCCTGTTATTATGGCTAAATGTTTCACTGTGTGGATAAACCACATTTTATCCATTTGTTGGTGGACACTTGTGTTATTGCTATTTTGGGCTCTTGTGAAAAATGCTACAATGAATATTGGTATACAGGCATCTGTTTGAATCCCTGTTCTCAACTCTTTGGGTTATATACATAGAAGTGGAATTGCTAAGTTACATGGTAATCCTATGTTCAGCTTTTTGAGAAACTAGCAAACTATTTTCCACAGTGGCTGCACCATTTTACATTCCCACTATCAATGTATGAGGGTTCTAGTTTCTCTATATTTTGTCAACAATTCTTGTTTTCTGATTTTTGTATTATGATTCTTGTAGATATTGCAGAATATCTCATTGTGGTTTGGATTTACATTTCTCTAATGACAACAATATTGAGCATGCTTTCCTATGCTTATTGCTCATTGGTGTATCTTCTATGAAAAAAAATGTCTATTGGTATCCTTGGCCCATGTTTTTTAAGAGGCAAGATCTCACTATGTTATCCAAAGTGACCCTGAAATCTTGGGCTCAAGCAATCCTCCTGACTCAGTATCCAGAGTAGCTAGGACCATAGGTACACCCACCTCACCTGGCTTACCCATTTTTTATTGATGCATTATAATTACACATAATAGTGGGATTCATTGTTACATATGTTCCATGTGTACACATACAGTTCGTATATGCACATAACAGTTTGGTCAATTTCATTCCCCAGGACCTTCCCATGCCTGCCCCTCTTCCCTCCTCTTAGGTCCATTCCTCTACTCTGTTGTTCTCACTTAATGACATTCTCCTCCCCCCACACCCTTATTTTCCTTTCCCTCTATAGCTTCCACATATGAGAGAAAACATACGTACAACCATTGACTTTCTGAGTCTGGCTTATTTCATTTAACATAATGCCCTCCCATTCCATCCATTTTACTGAAAAATGACAATTTCATTCTTTACAGCTGAATAAAACTCCACTGTGCATATACATCACATTTTTCTTTATTCATTCATCTGTTGATGAACAATAGGCTGATTCCATAATTTGACTTGCCCATTTTTAAATTTGTATTTTTTTATTGTTAAGTCTTATGAGTTTTTAAATATATTCTAGGTGCTAAATATTTATCAGATATAAGATTTACAAACATTATCTCCCACATCATAGATTAACTTTTCAATTTCTTGATAATACCCTTGGATGGAAAAAAAAGTTAATTTTGATGAAGTCAAATTTATCTATTTTTCTTTCTGCTTGTGTTTTAGTGTCATATCTATGAATCCATTTCCAAATCCAAGGACATGGAAATTTGCCTCATAGTATGTGGTTTAAGCTCTAAAGGTCATCAATTCATTTGGAATTACTTTTGTACATAGTTTGAAGTAGTTGTCAAATTTCTTTTGTTTATTTGTGGAAACCCAGTTGTCCCAGAACCACATGTTGAAGACATTGCTCTTTCCCCACCTTGACATCATTGTTTTAAGAAATCAATTGACAATAGATGTAATGATTTATCCCTGGACTCTTAGTTCTACTACACTGATCTACCTGCCTCTCTTTATGCCAGTGTCATACATTGTTTTTAAGTTTTTAACCTGAAGTTAAGTTTTGAAATCAAGAAGTGTGAGGGAGACTTCCAACTCTGTTCTTTTATCAAGATTGTTTTGGCCTATTTGGGTTCCCTTGCAATTCCACTTGAACTTGAAGATCAGCTATTCCATTTCTTAAAAAAAAAAAACAAGCTGTTAGAATTTGGACAAGGATTGTGTTGAATGTATTGACCACTTTGAGTTTTACTGATATCTTAATATTATTGTCTTTCTGCCCATGAACATTTGATGTCTTTCTATTTATGTAGTTCTCTAATTTCTTTCAGCAATGTTATGTAGTTCTCAGTGTATAAGTATTTTTCCTCCTTGGTTAAATTTATTCATACTACTGGAAATTAGGTTGCTTTCTTAATTTTCTTTTCAGATTGTTTATTGCAAGTACACAGAAACATAACTAATTTGTGTATTGATCTCATATCCTGCAATTTTGCCAAGTTTCTTTATTACCTCAAATAGCTCTCTTGTGAATTCTTTGGGGTTTTCCATGTATAGGATCATATCATCTGCAAATAAAGACGGGTAATTACTTCTTCCTTTTCAGTTTGAATTCCTTTTGTAATTTCTTTTTCTTATCTAATAACTCTAGCTAGAAATTTTAGTACAATGTTAACTGACAGTGGTGAAAGTGGGCATCCTGGTCACATTCCTGATCTTAAGGAGAAAGCTTTCAGTCTTTCACTGTTGAATATGGTGTCACCTGTGGATTAATCTGTAAGTGCCCTTAATCATGTTGAGGAAATTCCCTTCTGTGGATAGTTTTCTGAGTTTTAAAAAATGTTCATACATGCTTATGACATATTCATACGTGCTCATATTCATAAATGCTTTCATACATGTTCATGATCATGTTATAAGCATGTATGAATATATCACAATAAAACCATTCATAGATCTAACATGCACTGATAAAAAATAGTTTGGGATTTTGTCAAATGCCTCTTTTGCATCAATTGAGATAGTACCAATGGATTTTTACTTTCATTCCAATAGGGATGAAATCATTCCAATGTATTATATTAACAGCTTTTATTATGTTTAGCCGCCTTTGCATTCCTGAACAAATCACACTTGGTCAGGTTGGATTCATTTTGCTAGATTTTGTTGAGAATTTTTGCATCTCTATAAGTAATACTGTTTGCAATGTCTTTTGTTCATATATTTTTATCTGACTTTTGTATCAAAGTAATGCTGACCTTGTAGAATAAGTTAGGAAGTGTTCCCTCTTCCTCTGTTTTTGGAATAATTTGATAAAGATTGGTATTAAATTTTTCAATGTTTGGCAGAATGCACCCTGAAGCCTTCTGGTCCAGGACTTTTCATTGCTGGGATGTTTCCAAATACCAATTCAATCTTTTTACTTTTAATGGTTTGTTAATGTTTTTCATTTCTTCTTGTGTCTGTTTAGATAATGTGTGTGTTTCTGGGAATCTGTCCATTTTATCTAGATTATCAAATATGTTGGGGTTCATATTATTCTCTTATAATCTTTCCTATTTCTGTAAAGTTGATATTTATATGTTGTTTTTCTGTCTTTATCACAAAAGTTGTCAATTTTGTTGATCTTTACATAGAACCAACTTTTGGGATCCTTGATTCTCCCTATTGTTCTTCTCTTCCCTATTTCATTTATCTCAAGTGCAACCTTTATTATTCTGTTTCCGCCAGCTTTGGGTTTAGAGGAAACCCAAAGTTTAGAAAACTTTTTACAGTTTTCAAGGTGTAAAATTAGCTTATTTATTTGATATCTTTCTTCTTTTTAAAATGTAGGTGTGTATTGCTACAAATTACCCACTGAACACTGCAAATTATAGTATGTTGTGTTTTCATTTTGTCTCCAAGTGTTTTCTGATTTCTTTAGTAATTTCTTCTTTGACCATTTTTTTAAAGAATGTATTGCTTAATTTCCACATACTTGGTGATGGCCTAGTTTTCCTTCTTTTATCAATTCACAGCCTGCTTCCATTGTGGTTATAAAGGATACTTTGCATAATTTCAATCTTAAAATTTGTTGAGACTTGACTTGTGGCATAACATGTGGTCTATCCTGGACAGCATTCCGTGTGCACCTGAGAAGAATGCATACTACTGTTGGACAGATTATTTTCTATAAGTCCAGTAGGCCTCATTAATTTATATACAGAGTTGTTCAAGTCCTCTAACTCCTTATTTCTATGCCATATTTTATTTACCCATTGTACTACTGCTGAGCAATTGTATCAGTTATAGTTTTTGGCTATTATAAGCAAAACTCTATAAAAATGTCTCTTGTTGCAAAAGTTCCTCATAACACATATGGGATGAGTGGAATTGCTACGTATAGGGTATGCACATATTTGTTTGAACTAGTCAATGCTTGTTTTCCAAAGTGATTGTGTCAATTTACACTCTCCCATCCTCAGTGTATAATAAGAATTCCCTATACTCCACAAATTTACTACAGTCAGTATTGTCAGACTTTGTAGGTTTTTCTTTTCCTTGGTAGTGCTGGGGATTGAACCCAGGGCCTTATGCATGCTAGGCAAGCACTCTATCAACCAAGCTATATCCCCAGCCCAACTTTTTAGTTTTGTCAGTGTGGTGGTTGTGTTATGTCTTATTGTGAATTTAATGTTTATTTCCCTGACTACAATAAGTTAAATTGGCTACTTTGTGTTTTTTCTTCCTTAAGTTTTTCTCTTCTGTCCCCATTCTTTCCTTTCACTAATTGTTATGACCCTTTCCCTCCATATGGTTCAGGAAGAATCAGTACAATGATTAAAAGTGCATGTTTGGAGACTGGGTATGCGGCTCAGTGATAGAGCACTTGCTTAACATGCACAAGGCCCTGGGTTTAATCCCCAGCACTGCAAAAAAAAGCCCTTTTTTAAAAAATGCACTATTACATATAATTATAATGCACCAATTTTTTAAAAAAGATGCATGTTTGGAAATAACTTGGGCCCTAGTTCTGCACTATCACTTTCTGAGTGTTTAACATCTGGTGAGTCACTTAACAGGACCCAGTCTAGAGTAAATACTTAATAGATTCTTATTATTACACAGCTTAACTTTAGAATCAGATAAATCAGCATTCAAATTCCAGTTTACCTTTTAGTTTGACTCTATCCCAATTATTGATTCCTGCTTTTATTTCTTGCGCTTTGGGAGTCTTGTTAAGGAAATCTGTTCCTAAGCCAACATGATGGAGATTTGGACCTATTTTCTCTTCTATTAGGTGCAGAGTCTCTGGTCTGATTTCTAGGTCCTTGATCCACTTTGAGTTGAGTTTTGTACAGGGTGAGAGATATGGGTTTAGTTTCATTTTGCTGCATATGGATTTCCAATTTTCCCAGCACCATTTGTTGAAGAGGCTGTCCTTTCTCCACTGTATGTTTTTGGCTCCTTTGTCAAGTATGAGATACCTGTATTTATGTGGGTTTGTCTCTGTGTCCTCTATTCTGTACTGTTGATCTACTAAAAAGTTTTTTCTCAGCAAAGGAAACAATCAGCAATGTGAAGAGAGAGCCTTCAGAGTGGGAGAAAATCTTTGCCACACACACTTCAGTTAGAGCACTTATCTCCAGAATTTACAAAGTACTCAAAAATCTTTACACCAAGAATACTAATGACCCAATCAGTAAATGGGCCAAGGAACAGACACTTTACAGAAGAAGATCTACAAGCAATCAACAGATTTATGAAAAAATGTTCAACATCCCTTGTTATAAGAGAAATGCAAATCAAAACCACCTTAAGATTTCATCTTACCCTAATTAGAATGTCTTTTATTAAGAATACAGGCAACAACAGGTGTTGGCGAGGATGTGGGGGAAAGGGTACACTCATAAATTGCTGGTGGGATTGCAAGTTGGTGCAGCCACTCTGGAAAGCAGTGTGGAGGTTCCTTAGAAAACTTGGAATGGATCCACCATTTGACCCAGTTATCCCACTCCCTGACCTATACCCAAAGGACTTAAAATCAGATTACTACAGTGATGCAGCCACATCAATGTTCATAGCTGCTCAATTCACAATAGCTAGATTGTGGAACCAACCTAGATGTCCTTCAATAGATGAATGGATAAAGAAACTGTGGTATATATACACAATGGAATATTACTCAGCCATAAAGAAGAATATAATTATGGCATTTGTAGGTAAATGGATGATGTTGGAGACTGTCATGTTAAGTGAGATTAGCCAATCCCCCAAATCAAAGGCCCAGTGATCTCTCTTATAAGTGAATGATGATGCATAATGCGGGGTGGAAGGGAGGCAAGAATGGAGGAAGGATAGATAGCATAGAGGGAAGGGAGGGGTGGGGTCGGGTGGAGGGACAAGAATAATAACAGAATGAGACAGACGTCATTGCCCTGTGTGCATGTATGAATGCACAGATGGTGTGACTCTACTTTGTGTACAACCAGAGAAACAATAGCTGTACTCCATTTGGGTTCAATGGATCAAAATAAATAAATTTAAAAAAAAAAAAAAAATTCCAGCTTGCTCCCAATGTTTTATTTGTTTAATTAACATTTTTTAACTTTTTTACTTTTATGTAATTATAGAGTCACAGGATGTTGTGAAAAGTGTACAGGAAGACACTGCATAATCTTCACCCAGTTTCTCCTGGTGGTTATATATTACATAATTATAATGCAATATCAAAACCAGAGGCTTGACAATGTACAAACCATGTGTAGGTAGCTTTATAATGTTTACCTCACATAGCCAGCACTTCAATTATGGTAGAAAACTATTCCATAACCACAAAATCTCCCTCCAGCTACACCTTTAGGACCATTTGCACATAGTTCCTCCCATCATCCTTAGCCCCTGGCAACCATTAATCTCTTCCACAAGAAGAGATTGTTCCTTTCAAGAATTTTATTATTTTATTAGTATTTTATTTTTTCAAGAATATTATATGAATTGGATATAATTTTATTATTTCAAGAATATTATATGGCCTGGCACTGTAGCACATGCATATAATCCCAGCGGCTTGGAAGGCTTAGGCAGGAGGATGGCGAGTTCAAAGCCAGCCTCAGCCACTTAGTGAGGCCCTACGCAACTCAGTGAGACCCTGTCTCTAAATAAAATACAAAATAGGGCTGGGGATGTGGCTCAGTGGTGGAGTGCCCTGGGTTCAATCCCCAGTACCCCCCAAAAAGAATATTATATAAATTGAATCACACAGTATTGTGCCCTTTTGAGACAAAGGGAACTTAGAGAGCCCCCTATCCCCACAGGGAGGCTTTATATAATATTTACATCCAGTTTAGAATCTCCAGGACTGAAAGTCACCTTAGGGATTCCAGTATATACATAGAAAAGATGTATAATATATGTAATATAAAGTGCAATCTCACAGGCATTTATTAAGCTCTCCTTTGTGCAGTACAGCCTCTATAACAAAAACCATTCAGATCCCTTCTCTCCCAGTCTTCTTCACACAAACAGTTGTGATTTTAGCAGGGACTGGAAGAGGTGGATTTGTCTGTAGTTACTTTTTTCCAATTGCTTTTCAGGTGTGGATCAACTGTTGCCTTTCTAAACTCAGGAAGCAAGGCAACTGAGGAGGGGGAAACCTGACCACTTGTACCAAAGCCCAATTGTGTGTTGAATGTTGCTGGGGGCGATTAATGGGCCTGCTGAGTGAGAAGAGTATTTTAGTCAAAATAAACAACTGGATACACAGAATACAGCAGGTAAAGTGGAAGAACATAATGTGAATAGAAATCCTTTTTTTTTTTTTTTCAACTGGTCCTGGCAGCTCCAAAAGCAGCTCATCCACCTGGGTTCCTGCAAATGCCATTTCCATCACAGCTGTAAGCAGCTTCCTGGACCTTTTGGCTGCCATCCTTTTTCAGCTCTGCAGCTTTTCTTCTGTTTTATGCTACCACCACCTGCTGTCCTATTCCTACCACACAGAATCTCTTCTCCCCTTTTCTAGAAAGAACTCATCTGACTGCAAACCTGTGATACGAACAACTTTTAAGGAGTTTGAATGATGAGAAATTCTTAAATACTTGCTTTTAAGATTGCAGACTTTAACAATAGAAAGGTCTTGTTTTAAAATGCCTGTAAATAGAGTACAGGCATTTTTCTAGGCATGTGATAATGAAGCACTGAATACACAATTTCAGCATAACAGGAGGAAACAATTGTATGGATAAACAGTGACTTTATTTAACAGATACTTATGCATCATGAACTATGTGCCAGGCACTACTTTAAATGCTCTATCAGTACTGTCTTTTTAATCTTCATAATAACTTTATTAGGTTGAATTCTAATATTATTCCCATCTTAGAGATTAGAAAAACAAGGCAGAAAAAAATCAAGCCAGGTGCAGTGGTGCACATTTATAATCCAAGCAACTCAGGAGGCTGAAGCAGGAGGATTGAAAGTCAGAGGTCAGTCTCAGCAACTTAGCAAGGCCCTCAGCAACTTAACTCAACCCTATATTAAAATGAAAAATTGAAAAGGCTGGGGATGTATATCAGTGATAAAGCAACTAGGTTCAATCCCCAGTAACAAACAAAAAAGTCGAGTAAATGCTCAAAGTCACTATGGTGGATTCTTCCTGTGGAAGATTATACATCCCTGCCCTGTTGCCAGCAGCTTTGGCTATGTGACTGCTGGTACCCACCATGTGGAAAGGTTCCTTTTCCCCTCCATATTTCTGTCTATTGTAGCCATATCCTTTGCATTATTCTGTGATATAACAAACAGAAATAAAACTTTCTGAACAAAAGCCCGAAGAGTTGGCTCACCATGTTCTTTTGCCCTGCAGGTAAATATAAGAATAACAGTGTTAGATAGCTGTTCCTTCATACTGAATCCTAGAATGGTGACAGAGGAAGCAGAACTGAAGTTGATCAAGATAATAAAGTATGTATAACATGATTGAGAACTAAACATTTGTGTTTATAAACCATCGAAGTATTGGGGTTACAAATAATCACTACATCTCAGTGTCATGCATTAGTAAAGCTTTCTTGCTTTCAAGTTCACAGGTCAATAGAGCTGTTCTGCCCTGTGTGTCTCATACTAGCTCACAGGATAGAGGGCCAACAACTGTCAGTGGCACATTCTTCTCAAGCAATGGCAGAACCGCAAGGGGGCAAGCCCAATCACCCAAGTGTATTACAAATAACTAGTGATATCACATTCTCTAATATTCTATTGGATAAAGCAAGTCACGTGGCCAAATCTGAAGTCAAGAGGTAGGAAGGTATAATCTACTCGCCATATGCAAAGACAGTGTGTTGATGTACAATAAGTACTGATGTAATGAAAACAAGACCAATTCCTGAATCTGTCATAGCTACTAAAGGTGACTAATGGGGTCAACAGGTAGACTTTGAATCCAGGCTGTCTGACTTCATACATGTTTATTAAAATTTTTTGAAATAGAATTGACATATCAGAAAATTCACCCAGACAGGTGAACAATTTAGTGGTTTTAGCATATTTACAAAATTGTGCAACTATCACCACTGTCTAAATTCAGAACATTTCATTGTCTCCCAAAGAAACACTGTATTTAGTAGTAGTCACTCCCTATTGCTTCCTATTTCCAGCCCATTTCAGCCACTAATATATCCTTTGACTATGAATTTGCCCTTTCGAGATAATTCTTATGAATAAAATCATACAATATGTGCCTGGCATGTCTTGCTTCTCTCACTTAGCATGTTTTCACCCATGTTGTAGCATGTCTTTACTTCATTTTTCAACCTTTGAGAAGTCATTTTATTGTTTCAGTGTCCTTATTAGAATATCTAACTTAAAGATATTTTCTGTTTTGTTTTTATTATTTATTTTTATTATCATTAAGTTTTATTTGTGTTTGTTCTAATTAGTTACACATGACAGCAGAATGCATTTCCATTCATTGTACATGAATGGAGCACAGCTATTCATTTCTCTGCTTGTACATGATGTAGAGTTCATACCAAGCAACAATAACTGCTGGCAAGAATTAGGGAAAAGGGTACACTCATACATTGCTAGTGGGACTACAAATTAGTACAAACACTGTGGAAAGCAGTATGCAGATTCCTCAAAAGATCGGGAATAGAACCACCATATGACTCAGCTATCTCACTTGCTGGTATTTAGCCAAAAGAACTAAAATCAGCACACTATAGTGACACAACCACATCAATGTTTACAGCAGCACAATTCACAATAGAGAAGCTGTGGAGACAGCCTAAGTGCTCTTCAACAGATGAATGGAAAAACAAAATGTAGTATATACACACAATGGAGTTTTACTCAGTCATAAAAAAAGAACAAAATTATGGCATTTGCCAGTAAATGGATGCAATTTGAGACCATCATTTCTAAGTGAAATAAGCCAGACCCAGAAATTCCAGGGTTGAATGTTTTCTCTGATATGCAGAACTAGACCAAAATAAGAGGAAAAAATAAAATTTGGGGAGGATTTCCCAAAAATAGAAGAGAGATCAATGGAGTAGAAGAAAGGACTGGAGGGGAAGAGGGAGGAACAGGATAGGGGAAGAATGGTGGAATTAATCTGATGAAACTTTCCTATGTACATATATGAATATACCACAGAGCATCTAACTTTTATGTAAATCCACAAGACACTAATTTAAAAAAACTATAAATAAAAAGAAGAAAGATCTGTAGAGTAAAGGGAACAAGGGGAGGAGAGAAGAAGGGGAAGGGGAAGTACTGGGAACTGAACTAGAGCAAATTAGATTCCATGCTTGTATAATTATGTCAAAAAGAACAATGAACATAAATATCATGTATGACTAAAAAGAACTATTAAAATGCAAAAAATCATTTTAATGAGCAAATAATAATCCATTGTATGTAAATACTACAATTAGTTTATTCCAGTTATTAGTTAGAAGGACCAATATGTTCTTTCCACTTCTGTTTCAATTCTCTTGGATATATTACTTGGGTTTGGAATTGCTGTCACGTGGTCCTTATAATCCTTTTTTATTTTGTAAAGTCACTGCTAATGTATCTTCTCTTATTCCTAATTTTAGGAATTAGAGTCTCCTTTCTTTTTTTCTTGGTCCTTACAACTCAAGGTTTGATAATTTTGTTCATCTTTTCAAAGAACCAACTGTCAATTTCAGTGTTTTTCTATATTTTATTTCATATATTTCTGCTCTAGTCTTTATTATTGCCCTCCTTCTACTTGCTTCAGTTTAGTTTGCTCTTTTTCTCTGGTTTCTTAAAGTGGAAGTTTAGGTTATTGATTCAAGTTCTTTTCATTGATTATGTTATTGATTTGAGATTCTTTTTTATATTTATATTTATATTTTTTGTGGTGCTAGGGATTAAACCCAGAGCCTCATGCATGCTTTAGCAGGTGGTCTCCAAGTAAGCTACATTCCCAGCCCTGTGAATCTTCTTTAAAATATACAGATATGTTTCCCTCTTAGTACTGTTATCTCTATATCCCATAAATTTCAGTACATTGTATTTTATTTCCTCTCATCTGAAAGTATCTTCTAGTTTCTTTTGTAATTTCCTTGATCCATTGGTTATTCAGAAATGTGTTCTTTAATTTTCACATAATTAAGAATTTCTCTCTGTGGTTTATTTTAAATTTTACCTCATCATGCTCAGAGTACATATATTTTATGACCTCAGTCATATCAAGTTTAATGTTTTGTATCTTAATATATTATCTATCCTGTAGAACCTTTCATATGCACTTGAAAAGCATGTGTGTTCTGTCATTGTGTGGAGTATCCTATAGGTATATGCTAGTTTTAGTTTGTGGATAGGGTTGCTTATGTTTCTATTGTTGATCATCTGTCTTGTTATTTTATCCATTATTGAATGTGGGTATTGAAATCTCCAAATATCTTTGTTGAATTATATTTTTGTTCATGCCTCTTTTTTCCTCTTATCTTACTTAAAAGACAACTGCATAAAGCATTAATTATGAATGTGTTTTGATGGGCATCCAATGGATAAAGCTGTAATTTGTATGACAGTAACATCACAAAGGAAGAGGGAGGGATAGGAGATATCTAAGAGCAATGTTTTATGCACTATTGAAATTTAGTTGATATGAATCCAAACTAGGTTGTTATAGTAAGATGCGAATTGCAAATCCCAGGGCAGCCACAAAGAAAATGAGTCAACAAATACCATAAAGGAAATGGCAAAGGTATTAAAACAGCACATGAGAAAATACCTATTTAACATAAAAGGAATAAGGGACAAAAAAAGACATAAAACATAGAAAACAAATAGCAGATAGACATGCTACCTTATCATTTATTACACTGAATGTAAATTGATCAAACAGTCCAATTAAAAGACAAAGATTGGCAGAACTAATAAAAAAGACATGATGAAACTATACACTGTTGAGAAGAGATATATTTTGGTTCATAAATATAAAGAGACTGAAAGGAAATATATGGAGACAGGTGCAGTGGTACAGGCCTGTTCCCCCAGCAACTCAGGAGGCTGAGGCAGGAGGGCTGGGGAGTAACTCAGTGGTAAATCACCCCTGGGTTTACTACTCAGTACTAGGGGGAAAAGAAAAAAAAAGTAAAAGGATGGAAAAGTACCTATAATAAAAGCAGCAATCAAAACTGTAAATGTTACACTGATTATCAGACAAAACATAACTTCAAAAAAATCTCATTACATAGTGGTTAGGAAGATGGACCCAAAATCCAGCCTGCCTGGATTGAATGTTTTCTTCTGATCATTCCAGCTGTATGAATTTGAGCAACTCATTGGATTTCTTTGTGCCTCAGTTTCCTCATCTTAAGTGGGTCTAATAACAGTATCTGCCTCAAGATTACTGTTATGCACAGTTATTATAACTGTGCATATTGAGGATGATATAATAAAAGTAAGGTGCTGAAAACAGTACCAGGTATAATACACGTGGCATAGTCAATAAACATAAGCTATTAATTTTAGAAGTATTGATGTTCTCTTTCCTCATCAGGGCCTTTGCACTTATATTTCCCCAGGATTTCCCATGGCAGATCTCTCCTTCTCTTTTGCGTCTCTGCTCAAATGTTAGCTCCTCCAAGAGACTCTCCTGGCACTACTCAATCTAATGAATGCTTCCTCTATGATTCTCCACTACATTTCCCTGTTTTGTTTTCTTTGGAGCATGTGCTATTCTTTGAAATTATTCTAATATTTTCTTTACTTAATTATCGTGCACCTATTTGCTGAGACATCAAATACAATGCTCCAGAAGGACATGAACATTGTCTGCTTTTAGTTATCCATCAGTGGATCCTTGGGGTCTAGAACAACGCTAATATATATTAACAATTTGATGAGTGGATTTCCTTTGCATAGCTTTCACAGAAAATAAACATAAAAGTTATAGAAATGTAAATCAAAGGCCTAAATAAGTGGAGAACTATATTGTATAATATATATATATATATACATACATATATATATATAGCATAAAAATAAGAATTTCCTCTCCCAAATAACCTTTATAAAATTCTAGACTTGGCCTTTTCTAATCAATGCATATTAATTGCACAGAATGGTGAATTTCATTGTGGAATACTGGTATATGCATATAACATAATTTGATTAATTTCACTCCCAATATCTCCTTTTACTGTCCCCTCCCCCTAATCCATTCTTCCTACCCTTTTGGGTCTCCCTTCTACTTTCTTTTATTTATTTATTTATGTATTTATTTTGTACCATGGATTGAACCCAGGATCACTTAACCACTGAGCCACATCCCCAGATCTTTTTTAAAAATTGTATTTAGAGACAGGGTCTCCCTGAGTTGCTTAGGGCCTCATTAAGTTGCTGAGACTGGCTTTGAACTTGCGATTTTACTGCCTCAGTCTCCTAAACCACTGGGACTACAGGCGTTCACCCCCATATCCGGGGCCCCCCCTTCTACTTTCACATCCCTCTTTGGCCTCCCTTTTTGTCCTAATACCTTTCCCATACAAGAGAAAATGTATGGTATTTTAGACCTGGACTTTTCATAGAACTCAACAAAGTAACCTAAACTCCATATGAAGAGCAATGGACCAAGAATGATCAAGATTATTTTTTAAAAGGGGTGCAGAGGAGAAAATGGGAGAATTTTGGAAACGAAAACCACACTTAGATATCCCATGGTCAAAGAAAAAATGAAAAAGAAAAATTAAAAAATATCTTACACTGAAAGAAAATGAAAACACAACATACCAGTCAATGGGCTGCCACTCAAAGGAGTAAGTCTAGGACAACGTGTAGCAAGAAATAACTGTATTAGAAAGAAAAGAAAGGTCTGAAATCAGTAACCCTAGTTTGTACCATAAGAAACTGAAAAGCCGGGTGAGGTAGCACATGCCTGTAATCCCAGGGACCCCGGAGCCTGAGGCAGGAGGATCACAAATTCAAAGCCAGCCTCAGCAACTTAGCAAGGCCCTAAGCAACTCAGTGAGACCCTGTCTCTAAATGAAATACAAAATAGGGCTGGGGATGTGGCTCAGTGGTTAAGCACCATTGGATTCAATCCCTGGTACCAAATAAATAAATAAATAAAGTCCTCATCATTAAAGCTCATATAATGAGACTAAACCCCTTCCCACCCTTCCCGTTGCTCTTGTTCACAGACCCCCACAGTTTCCTGACACAGAGCCGGCATCACTCTAAAATTAAATGCAAACACCAAGGAGCAGCCATTAGATCAGTTTGTTCCCTTTGCAAATAAGCCCCAGTGAAAAGAGGTACACAGAGAAGGAAACAATATCCTGTGATAATTGTTGCCAACATGCAAAAATCACACTTCTCAACCCATATTTCTGAGGATTTTACAGTGCAGTGTCCTCATAAAACAGTGAAGGCAGGGAGGGACACAGAGAGCAAAAGATGGGGACCAGAAAGTAAGTAAACTTTTCACATAGAAAGTTCTCTATCATGGAATTTTAAAAGACATCTCAATGTATTATCAAATCAATTTACCTAAAGTTGCAAAATGCTAGTGGAAAAGCATTAATCATGTGAAGCTAATGTTGTTTTATTGTTTTATTTAAAATTTAAGGATCAAAAACTGTTTTCAAGTATTTTAAATATATGAATGAAAACATGATGATGTACATAATGAAGAAGAAGGAGGAGAAAAAGCAGAAGAGAAAAAAGCAGAAGGAAGAGGAAGTAGAGAAAAAGAATGAAGAAGAAAAAGCAAGGATAGGAATTGTCTTTGCTTTAGACAAAGAATTCAACTGCAGAATCAGAGGTAGTAATATTGAACAATGGACTTCTGGAGTAAATTTACTTGCTTTCTTTTATAAGCTTATAGTTACTGTTTACACTGTCAAAGCTTTTTGAAGAATATGATACTGCTTCTAGCTTGTAAATTCCTTAAGGGCACAGGCCGTGTCTTATAGATCTTTGTGTCTCCCATGGCATCTAGATAATTGCTAGCCACAGTGGAGGTGCTCAATAAATATCTGTGGAAGGGATGACTGCAGAAGTTGAGGATATTAACTATTTTCAAAAGGAATAAAAATATAGTTGAATAAAATTTCAAATGTGTTTTTTAAATATTCTTTTAGGTTAATTGTTACTCCCTATTTTCAAAGTAGATTTAACCTATATTTTGCCAAATAATTATGTATTTTTACATTAACTTTTTAATCATTTTAGTATGCATTGAAATGTTTATGGCTCATGAAAAATTTTGCTTGTATGTTTCCCTAGCTTTTCACTTTTTTTTCCATTTTTAATATTTTTTAAATTTATTTAATTTTGATCCATTGAACCCAAATGGAGTACAGCTATTGTTTCTCTGGTTGTACACAAAGTAGAGTCACACCATCTGTGCATTCACATGTACACAGAGCAATGGTATCTGTCACACATTCTGTTATTATTCTTACCCCCCACCCCACCCCACCCCTCCCTTCCCTCTATGCTATCTATCCTTCCTCCATTCTTGCCTCCCTTCCACCCTGCATTATGTATCATCATTCACTTATCAGAGAGATCATTTGACCTTTCCTAGCTTTTCATTTTTTAAAACTTTAAACTATAAAAAATTAAAACAAATATGGCCTTTATCTAGATTTATCAGTTGTAATACTTGGTCACATGTATTTTATATTTAGTATTAAAAACTTTTTTAAAAGGGGGAGAGATAAGAAATAAATGTCAGTGGTAGAGTGCTTGCCTAGTGTACACAAAATCTTGGGTGTGATCCCCAGAACTGACGAGAAGTTACATTAATATGTTAGGATATACATTAGTCTCTTAATTGTTGGTGCATTTGCACTTCCAATTTTAAAAACAGATGTTTAATTTATCAGAATGCTGGGCACCAAAGCATTCTGTGTTCTATTTTTTTCTAGGTCATAGAATAGAGTTAAACTTGTAAATCCAGAATTGCGTATGACATTTCTACTCTGCATGTCAAGGTTGAACTCTAGGTCAGATAATAAACATTTAAAACCCCAGCATAGATTTCCTGGAAATTAGCCAAATATTTCAGATAGTTGCCTGCAATGCCATTGTCTTTCTCACAGTGCATTTGTAGTTTTTCATTGAGTAACATAAACTAAAATTTAGTCTTATTTTTATATTTAATTTTTAAAAATATTTTAGAACTTTGAGTCAATTGAATTTTAGTGCCCTGATTTTTCATGTGCAAATCAGGATGACATCAATCTATATCATATTTATTAGTTTTAAGGAATAAAAATGTTTGTTTAGCTCTTCCAGAGTTCACCAAGTATTTTTGCTAAGATTGCCTCATTTGTATTTCCCAGTATTCCTATGAAGTCAGTGGTAGTGGGATCCCTATTTTATGAATAAGAAAACTAGATCACAGAGAGTTTAAATGACTTTCCCTGGTATGCACTGCCATGAAGCGCTACATCTTCTAATTCCAAAGTTAGGGACTTATGCATACTAAACAATGTCCCATTTTTGAATTAGAATGGGTTACACAGTAAGATGTAAATCTGATAACCTTTTAAAATTGCTTAATTGACAATACTAGCCTCATGGTCTGAGTCAGCAGTAGAATGGACAAGGAAACCTTCTTAACATAAGAATATAGCAGGATCTAGAACAATTCAGATTTAGACCTTCTTCAGAAAGGCAGATTTAGGAAAATAGACATTCTTCAATATGCTGAACACCACCTTAAGGAAGAGGAACCATACTTAATACTGTTTCCAGGCAAGAACTAAAGCTAGTAGGTAAAAAATAATAACAATAATGATCAATTTCAACAGATGTGTTGTGCTGGGTACTTAATTGGCACTTAACTTACATCCTTTCACTTAACAAAGGAAACTATTGTGCCCATTTTACAGATGAGGAAACTGAAGCTTGGGAGGTTTGGTATATTGCCTTAGGTCACATAGACAATCAGGGTAGCTCAGGGATTTGAATATGTGTCTGACTCTGAACATGTGAGCTTTCTTTGCTTTCTGCATACTACTTCCTATACATAGGAAATGGAGTCATCCCAGGATGATTTAGGAGTGAACTAAATGAAGACTGTCAGAGGTATTAACCATTGATGTTTGCCATAGAAACCAGCTTTGAACTGGTTTCTATGGCAAACATAGATGTTTGCTCAAATTGAACACTGAAGTTGAAGGGTTAGAATCTGACTATTCTGAGCATTCTGGGAGAAAAAAAAAATTGGCCTTCATCCTAGGAAAGAAACAAGATTCAGTGGTTGAACAATTTATAGAGTCAGGATGACCCAGAGTCCACCTGGGTGAAGAGCAAGAAAAAAGCTAAGTACCAATGTCTATCTAATTGTTCAAATCCAAACCCGTCAGTCATCCTTGAGTTATTCCTCTTTTTTCATCTAACCTTCCTCATCTGTTCCACCAGGAGGTCCCATTAACTCTACCTCCAACATACTTACTAAATCCCTCCATTTCTCTCCATTGTCATAATCCTTGCCCATGTCCTCCCCATCTCCCATTTGGATAACTGCAATGCCAGTAACTGGTCTTGCTGACCTCACCTTTCACCCCTGCAGTCTAATCTCAACAAGAAGCCAGAATAAAAAAATATATGACATAATGAAATGAAAATATAAAGCAGATAATGTCACTCCTCAGGTCAAAATATATGTGAGGGGCTCCTTACTGCTTATAGGATAAAGACAAACTCCTTCCCAGGTTCTACAATGTCCCAGATTAATGGACTCCCATGGTTCCCCATTCTTCCTGCAAACCACAATTCCACTTGCTCATTCCTTGCCCCAGACAATGGAGTGTAGCAATTACTATCTCCTGAATTCTAGAGTTAGAGTGCCTGAACTTGACCACTTAGCAATTCTGTGACCTTAGGCTCTAACTTAAGATTCCCTGTACCTCAATTTCCCTCATATGTAAAATGGAATAAAAGTACCTAGGTCAACCAGGCATGGTGGTGCACACCTGTAACTCCAGCAGCTTGGGAGGCTGAGGCAGGAGGATCACAAGTTCAAAGCCAGCCTTAGTAACTTAGCAAAGCTGTAAGTAACTTATTGAGTCCCTGTCTCAAAATTAAAAATAAAAAGGGCTGAAGATGTGGTTCAGTGGTTAAGTGCCCCTGGGTTCAATCCCTAGTACAAAAAATAATTTTTTAAATACCTAGCTCATAGGTATCTACTTGCTTAGTTGAAAGAAATAAGTGAATTTGTGTATGGAAAGTTCTTTAAATAGTGCTTGTCCTGCTCAGTCCTGCCCCAGGATATTTGCTCTTGCTGTTCCTTCTGCCCAGAATTTTCTTACCCCAGGTCTTCATCAAGGAAGCATATTCTCACCCTAAGAACAGAGCATAAGTATCTTCTCTTCAGAAAAACATCCCTGAACTCTCCCACCCCAATCCAGTCAACTGTGTTACCTGATTTCATTGCTTTCATGGTATTCATCCCAATTTGTTAAATTAATAATTGTACCTGACTTCTTAAGAACTACATTAAAACGTAGTTAGAAGGGAAATGGAGCTGTGTAAGGTTCTTTGCAACCTTTATTAGGATTAAAGGATCAGAAACTTTTGTTTTAGAAATCTATTTTTATCTGCTAGTTTATTCTATAATTGTTTCCTTTTTATTTCCCCCATAGTGATTAGTAAAGTTCTCTTGGAAAATGTCAGGCCTCCCAACTGTGCTAAGGGCAAACACAGAAAGAGTTTTTTATACATAACTGGGCCTGAGTCATGGGGACTAGAAGGGAGAGCAGGAAAGAGACATTGGGAATCCAAGGAGGAGACCTCCGACTGGGCAAAGAACAACAAGGACTGAGAAAAGAGACAGAGCCACAGCCTAGTTACTCTTAAGAAAACTGTTACACTTTCTTGGTGATTGTTTTAATAAGAAAGGCTGGTCCCATCTGTCATAGTTGTGGAACAGAAATCCTGCAATAAAGAGGAGGGCTTCACACAGTAAACAGGCTTATTACTGGCCTACTGTGTGCCAGCTATGCTAAACTGTGAGCATGCATTATATTATTTAATCCTCACATGGATTTTGTGTGTGTGTGTGTGTGTGTGTGTGTGTGTGTGTTGCTGAGGATTGAAGTCCAGGGCCTAATTGCTAGGTAACTCCTCTACTACTACTCAGTTACACCCGACCCTAATTCACATGAATCTTTTGAGAGTCTTTTTACAGATGAGGAAAACTGAGGCTCAGGAGGTTCAAGAACTTTCCCAAAGTCACAGAGCTAGGATTGAGAATTTATACTCAAGTCTGTGTTCTTAACAGCCTCCCTAGTTGATGATTAATGAATGTCTTAAGATCTTTGCTGACCATAAGATTATATTTTTATGAAGTTCAGTTCAAAAAAGAATAGTTTGGAAGCTGGAAATTGAGATCAGTGGTAGAGTGCTTGCCTGGTATGCATTAGGCCCTGGGTTCCATCCTCAATATTGCAAAAAAAAGTTTGTCTCAAAATCTAACATTATACTGTAGAACTGTTTCCCAACCTGGGGTGATTTTAGCCCTGAAGAGACATGTGGCAATTTCTGGAGACACTTTTCATTACCATGGCTAGATGGGAAGCTGCTACTGACATTTAATAAGTGGGTAGGGAGGCTAAGAACTCTGCTAAACATCCTAGAATGTACAAGATGGTTTCCCACAACAAAGGACTATGCAATCCAAAATATCAGTACAACAGGTTTTAAAATCCTACTGAAGAAAGTTCATTTAAGGCAAAAAAAGGAAATACGTTTCATTGGAAGAATGAAACTTTAGCTACAAGCTAAAGGAATAGAACATTCTGGGTACTACTTTTCTGTTTCCCTGTCATGATGAACTACTCTAAAAATTAAATGTAATTATGTCTTTTGTAGTAAATCAATGAGGGTCAAAATCAGCTAGCTCCTCTGAAAAACCATGACTGCCTAAACAGAATGAAGCAAAGTGTTGAACCCCAGGACTGACCACCCATGATTTTGCCCACCCATACGTTCTTTGCTCCTTTAATTCTGCATTAATCCAGAGTGCAGATAGAGTTCAAAAATCTGTCTGAGCTCACCACTCTGGGTCAATCCTGATCTCTCGCTGCCATCTTACAGAAATAGCTTCTCCAATGGCCTTGGACACTGTGGCCCTAGTTACATGAATGGTCGCTTCCATTTTGATTAAGTCTTAAGCCACAGTCATATTTCCTTTCGCCTTTGTGGTGAGCCTGTGTGAAATAAATGAATGCGTCAGCACACACAAGAGCAGGGAGATGGGACTCTGGCAATTCTAAGCTATTCACAATGTTTTTCCATAATTGTGAATTCAGGGCACAGTTTTGATGACCAGAAACAAATGGTTGGCAACAACTCATCCTTGCACTCTCTTTTCCAAAAGGTTGACTATAACTATTGCTTTGTTAAACTTTATGAATTACATTTCAAAAGAGAAAATACCACTCTAATCCACTTTCTATTGATGACAGCAAGATTAACTGTTGCCTCAAACTCATGTCCCTCCCACAATGACTAGCAAAGTATTTGTAAGTGTTGCCCTGGGATCCATCGCTCATTAAAAAGGCTCATGTTGCAAATACCAATCTGGAAACCTATTGGCTTCTAGAACAAATACAAATAAGCAGATTATGTCATTTATCCCCTCTCTCTTTGTATCTGTAGTTAGCTGTATGGAATAGAATGTGATAAAATGGATTTTAAGAAAATAGTAGTATACAGAAACTTTGCCATTGATGAAAATGCTTGTTTTAAGAAATAAACATACCAATAGAAGGATTTACCTGAGGCCTGAGGAAAGAGAGTAATCATTTAATGGGTAGGGGGTTTTATTTTGAGTAGATCAGCATGTTTTCATAACTAGATAATGGTGGTAATTGTACAATATTGTGGACATACTAAACCACTGAATTGCTCATTTTAGAATGGTTTCTTTTAGGTTATGAAAATTGGATCTCAATTTTTTGTTTAAAAAAGCTCTACAAATTGGGCTATTAAAATACGTGGTCAGATAATGTCCTTTCAACTTGATGTTCACAGTTAACCTATATCTCCATCATCACAAAGTGCCTGATGCATGTTTGCATATTTAAGGTGTTTATACATATTATGTTTTCTGCCCCCTTTTGATAAAACAGAATTTAAACTAATAAAGATAATCAAATTACCAAGAAACATAATCCAAGAATATTAAAAATGTGTCATTGAATTTTAAATTATTGGTGAACCTAACTGCTGGGAATGCAAGATGTGTCCTAAATGTTTAAGCCAATTCCAGTTCTTCAGCTCTGTAATGAACAGCAGTGGGTCTTTCACTCACTGAGACCGATATGATTTTCCCCCTACCTTGGATCTCTATTTCAGCTGAAAGAAAAAGAGAAAACAAACTATGAAATAAGTGACCTTTCTATTTATTGTAGATCACATCTCAATTGCTTCAGACAACTGGCTTTTTGTCCAGGTGTCTTGTTATCTCTCCCTGTATTACTGTGATAACCCAACCACTCTGAAATCCCCATCTGCTAAACCAGGTGGGAAACTAACACACCATTACTACATTCCTCCAGAGCCCCCATTAAAAAAGACTTCCACAGAAATGAATAACCGCCCCCACTTCCAAGGCCAACATAACTCCAGGCAGCGAGTTCAGATAAAAATTTCATTTAAGGTTGGGTTGCCCAATCCCCTCCAACTCCCCCAAAGGCCAGTGTAGCTCCTGGGTTGTTTGATGTTTCCAGAGACATCCCTATGTTGAGAGATACAAATCAATTGTTTTATGTACACATCACACACGCACAGTCGGAGTAGAAAGAACTAACTCAGTCAGACAATGCTAATATCTTAGCGAGGGAGACAATTGCACGCGGCACGCGCGCGCGAACACACACACACACACACACACACAGCCAATCTATAAAGCCTGGTACCTTCCCTCAGGCTGTTTTTTTCTACTCCTGCTGTGCTGCCTCGATACACGTATTGGGGGAGGGGACCAGAGGCAAAGTTCTCAGCGCTTTCTTTCTTCCCCCAGCCACCCCTGCAAGGACCTCTTGTCTTCCCCTCCCCTCCTCCTCCCCTGAAACCAGGAATGGACCCACGCTTTTTCGCCAGCTAAATCTTACTCCATCCTCGCCAAAATCCGATTGATGGTACCGTCGAGTTATTCCTTGAAAGAAGTCATCTTGCTACCAAGTGTGAGCCAGTCCATACCAGGGGATGGGGTAGTAGGTGGGGGTGGGGAGATTAGTAAGCGGGACCGGTAATGACAGCTCACACCAAACAAAACCGACGATTGTTAGATTGTATTTAATTTTTAATGAATCATCAAGAGAAATAATGTTTTCGTTTCCAACGGATCCCTATCCTTTCCGTGGGTTCTCTCGCCCGCGTGGAAGGTCCCACGTCCCGGGAGCCTTGCAGCTCTAAGGCAAGGAGTCCCCAGATAACTATTTAGTATAAACAAACCGTGCGGCTTTAATGGAATTACCTCAGCCTGCTAGTAAATAATTTATAGTAGGCAGTAAATAAAATATGGTTCTGCGTCTTTAAAAGAGTTGTCAAGTGGAAAACACCCACCAGAGGGACGTAAACCCAAAGATTGCCACGCTTAAAGACTCCGGTTAGGATCCAGAGCCGGGTGAAAGAAAACACAACATGTTTTTATATCCCGAAGGAAGGCGTGGGTGCTGCCAGAGCCTGAGCGGGCAGCTCTCAGGCAAGGTTCCCGCAGGGAGAAGTGAAGAGACAGGATGTCTTTTTCACTTAGCCAAGGGGCAAGTGATTAAAATGCAAAGGGGGGGCGGTTGCACTTTCATAATAATACCTTCCATTTGAAAGCCTAAACGCTTTCAAATTCGTTATCACACTTAATCCTCGCAGTCACTCTTCCAGAAATTCCAGGCGGGGGTCAGGATTTCCCATTTTCCCGATGGGTTAAAAAGGTTCTGAGGCTGAGACGGTATCCTTGTGTGCCTGGTGAGGATTTAGGGCGACTCAGGAGTACTGGTCTTTGCAGCCCAGGAGTAGCTGGTGCCCACCCCACCATCACCACCACGCACACTGTCTAGCCCAGCACACTTGCCTAGTTTTACAACGCTCCGGCATGTCCTCTTTTTTCGGTGACCTGAGAACCCTCTAAATAAATTTTCTGCCCCCCTGTTCCCTGCATCCTGCCCCTGAAAGGCTCATCCCCAGTTCAGACAGGAGGACAGATTTATGAACGTCTCCTCAAGGCTACCCCCAAGACAACCTTGACCATGAAACCAGAATCTTGAACACTTGACCTAAATTTCCAAGGGCATCTGTTTCCGTCTGTAATTGTCACCAGGCTTCATTTGAAATTCGATCCTGTGTCACTAATGGTATTAACAGGAGCTGAGGTCCAACCTTCCAACGGGAAACTGTTGCATATGATTTTACTTCCAAACGAAAGTAAATCAGTTTCTATAAACCTGCAGCCACCCCCTCTCCGAGTACAATAAAACTGTTGTCGCAATCAATAAATCTCGGGTTTGGGGCAATGAAAATTAGATAACTGTTCTCTCTCTCTCTCTCTCTCTCTCTCTCTCTCTCTCTGTCTCTCTCTCTTCTGCTTTCTGCCTCTCCCCCCCCCCCACCCCGCGCCCCCTTAAGACAAAGCCACTATTGAAAGAACGGGGCGTCTTGTTAACCATTTTTGAAGTCCCTCGCTGTACCCGGCGCCTTTTACACACGCACTTCTCAGTCATCGGAGAAAACCAGACGTTTAATTATGGTGACTTTTGTTCGATCATTACGGATAATAAAGGCAACCTTTTCGCTAGATACAATTATAACGCAAGCTGCTCCAACACCTGCACGGATCGCATTTGTCTCCAGCATGGTTTTTCACTCCTCCTCTAAACTGCCTTTGAATTTCTCCCTCTCTTCTGACCAGAAGATTTAATATGTTGCAAGAGATAGATTTCACGAAAACGCGTTGTCCCTTCTGTAGCTACATCTGCTCCGACCTATTAAGAAAAGTAAGACATTTTGATACTAATTGCAAATAAATTGTGATGTGTTCACCAAGTAATTGATTTAATGAAGTTCATATGAAACTCCTGAGATTGGCCAAGTGAAAGGCCCCCCAGTGCGTCTATTGTGGAGGAAAAGGAAGGTTGGTTTTTCGTTTTCTTTCTTTAAGAGAGAGAGAAAGACAGAAGAGGGAAGAGAGAGAGAGGTGGCGTGGCGGGTGGAGGGAGGGTGAGAAGGGGGGTGAGCACAGATGTTACCTCTGCAGCCAGAGCGGTGGCGGGAAGGAGCTGCCCGGGTAACGCCTCCATCCCGGCCAAACGAAGCTCAAGCGGCCGCTAGCCCACCGGGTCCCTGCGGCCAGATGCGCGCAGTTCAGTGGCAGACCTGGACCCAGGACAGGGCCACTGCACGGGCCCCCAGCGTATTCCGAGATGCCGAGGTTGCATAGGGCACTGCTGCCAATTCTGTTCCCCCACCTCCCGAAGTGCTCGACAACAGCCTCTAAACCCCTTTCTCCGACCCAAAGGCCAGAGGCTGAGAGGCTAGGAAGAGAAGAGGGGCACCAGGTGGCTCTCCCCAGAGTCCTGGTCGCCAGGCCTCAGCAGAGGGCGAGAGACAGGGTTACAGTAGCCAACACTAAGCGGATCAGGATTCTGGGGGTCTGAACCCAGCCTACAAGCAAGAACACGACCAGTGAAGCTAGCTGGGACTCTCGTGCCGATATTCCTTTTCAACCTTTCTGACCAGCCAAGTCTGGGAGTTAAGGGTCGAGCATATGCAGGGTGTGGAGGCAATACAAATTTCCTGAACATCTACTGTGTGCTTTAAATTCTGCACTTCAGAAACACTAGCTCCCTTTCGCCCAGCAACGAGTGGGAGGTTATTATTGCTCCTCCTTAACAGATGCAGAAACTGAGGCCAGAAGGCACACTAGGTAGCAATGTGCTAACAATGCCCTGCCTGCCCCGGGCTATCTGCCAAACCCGGCTCTTCTGAACCGAGAAGGAAGAGTTCCGCACAACCATCCTCAATCTGCCCCAAGACCCTCCAAATATTCTCCAGTATAACTTAATCTAGGGGACTGAGAAGACAGGATAGAACCGGCCGCAGGGCCCCGCCCGTATCTCCGAGTTGGCGGCGCAAAGTCTGAGACTCTCGTTTGGAATGTTTGTTTCGTTTTATTTAAAAAATAAAAAAGGAAAGAAAGAAAAGCCGTACGAGTAATCAGAGCCCAAGCTAAGCTTAACATTGGCTTCAAGTTCAACTGAGAACTTTCTCCGAGTTGCTTTACCCCGGCGTCCTGGGGGCCACTAATTCGGGGCCCAAAGTACTTGCAGGCCACCGCGGGGCAAGGGTGGTGATGCTGACTCAGCCCCGCTGGCCCACGCCGCCAGACCGCCAGCCGAGGGAGGGGGCGAGGGATGGAGCTCCCATCCCCCCCTCCGCCCACTCCGGGGAGGCTGCACCGGGTGGTCCACTATTTAAGCCGCCTGTACGCCCGCTGCTTCTCACACTCGGATGCGGCGAAAAGCTTAAAACACAGGCGAATACAAATGGTCAATCCTGGGGCCAGACCAAGGTCACGTTCCCTCCCCAAGAGGCAAGACCCGAAGCGAAGGAAGGCGAATAAATAAGCCCCCTGCTTTCCCCTTCGACATTTCCGACAGGGAAGTACTCAAAGTTCGGCCCAAAGGGCCGGGTAAGTGAATGAAGACAGACTGGGTCGGGCCACCAGGAATCCCACACTGTCCCCGATCCGAGCTAGACACCAAGTGCTCAGCCTGCTCCCTTCGGGGAAGCTCAGCTCACCACGCTTCTCTCTGGACCCGCCCAGCGCAGGCCCACCCTTGTGGCTGCTGAGAGCCAGCCACATTCGTTGTTCCGACCGAGGCTCCTCTCCTTTCCCCCGGTTTTTCGGGACGCCGAAGGACGAGGGCTAACCTACTTCGCCCTGGCACGGGAAAACCCAGCTATCCGCCCTTGTCCCAGGCTTAAGAGTTTCTGGGACCCGAGAGGGACCGCCAGGACGTTTGGAGTCCCCTTCCTCCACCGCAGGGCCTCGGAGTAGGTGAACTGGAAGCAACTTTCTCCTGCCCCAAGTCACAAGTGCACTTTCTGAGGCCGCGAATCCCCCAGCCCGCCCCTCCACTTTGGCACAAACGCGCGGGCGGCCGCCAAGTCCCAGGGCATCGAGGAAGGGGTGGGCTACAGGCGCAGTGGGACAGGGAGGCCGAGGACTGTGCCGCAAGGGTCTTTGGGATTGTTGAAGGAGGCGGCGGTCGAGAGAGAAAAGTTAGGATTTGAGCGACTTGGCTAGGCGGGATTGTTTCGGGATGACCTTTTCTCCCCCAGTAAGTGGGCACCAGCTGCTGATACGCTTGAGCGAGGGGCACGCAGCTTTTGTGAACAGTTTTCACCTTCCTGGGGCCAGGAAAAGATTGACAGGGGCCTTGGAGGATACGAGGTGGGTCACGGTATCCCGCTTGGTTTGAAGGACTTGCCGGGTCCCCAGCACAGCTGGAGCCCTAGTCCGGGTGACCCGCTCCCCCCAGTCGCAGCGCCCCCTACGGCCGGGAGGTGGGTCCCGACCGGCTCGGACGGGCGCGGGGAGCTGCTGGGGCAGGCAGGAGGGGGTGGCTGACGGGAAGCTGGCGCGCTCGGCCCCGCCTGAGAAGCGGTCACCCGCGGGGGTTTGGCTTCTGAAAGTGCGATTTAGGTAGCTGGGAGTGGAGATTTACGATCCTGGAGGACAGAGCGTGAAAGAGGTATCATCATCAGTTTTGACTGAAAGAAAGAAAACATATCTTTAACAAAAAGAAGGGCCCTTGCCATTCACCCGCGTTGTTAGGACAACGTGAACTATCCTTGAAATGATTAGTTCCACTTCAAAGGAATTTACATTCAACAGTGAAAACTCAGCCTCTTTTTATTTATTCGAAAAGACTTTTCACTACTGAGAGTCGTATGTTCGGTCCTTCTATTTATTTTTCCGCATTCACGGTGCACTTGTATTAAATCAACAGAGAAAGCCGCACAACGCACTCATTATACCCACCAGCCTGGGGTTCCAGGGACCCAAAGCTACAGGTAGACGGGGCGGCAGAAAAGGGATCGGGGTTGGAGTTGAGGCCTGGAGCCACGCAGGCGCCCTCCAGGCTGGAAGGATGAGGCGGGAGGTGTGGGGAGCAGGTCTGAGGGGTGGGGAGCTTGCACCAGAAATAACCCTGACTCAAGCCCGACTCAAGCCCAACCCAAGCGCCAGAGAGGGATTTTGAGCGCGTCGCGGTTCGTTCAGCTCCCGGCAAACTTCACTTTTCTCATAAAGAAAGGGAACTCGAAGGTCCCCAGTGACACTTAAGGAACATCTGTTAAAAACTGATTGCATTGGCATAACTTCACTGGGCGCGATTCAAGCCTACCTCCAATGAGAAGACAACAGTCATCGCTTAGTAGCTAGAGACGTTGTTCACACACACTTCCAGAAGCCACACAGGAGCCACACGACCGTGCCTCACTCTCACCTCCACCCCCCAGGTCGCCACTTGTTCTCACCAAATGTGGAAACCCCTAACCAAAGGAACAACAGTACTAAGTTTGCAAGTGCACACTGGGAAGGGGCGGGGGATACCCCTCTAAGTGTCCCTGGAGTGCCTCTGGGCTGGGATGAGAGTCCACACCCTCTGGAGCCCAGCGGCAGCCACTAATTCTCAGCGACACTCCATCCACCCACGCAGACCCCACTCCCTCCCCGACTTCAAATTGCTCTTTTTTTCAACCCAGGGCTGTTTTCCTCACCAAGAACAGTGATGTTAAACTTTTTCTTGATGGTCTTTTCCAGCTTCTAATTAGGAAAGAGAATTTGTGTTAGACATTGTATTCAAGAATGTACCCATTTCCTACCATGTCACGATTCACCATCACCACCCTAAAATGGGACCATGCTTTGAATTATCAACAGGAATTCTGACCTTAGCCTTTCTAACTAGGTTTTATTGGCCTCCCTTAGAAGTTTCCGAAACATTTACTGCAGGCTGCTTGACTAGGAGTTCAAGGTGGCTCCCATTTGCCACTTGCTTGCTAGCAAAGGTAAGTCAGGGCAGTGACTGGGGAATGAGAACAGGTTGAATGAGAACTCAGATTTTGTCACCATTCTGGAGTAGCTCTCCTCTTCTTCCTTCCACCTGGATCTTCCTGGTTTTATTTCACCTTCTTGGTCTGACAGTTTCTTTTGTTTCTTCTCCTGCGCAAACCTGAGGCTTCTCCTGAGGCATCTCCTGCCTGCTTATCTTCCTCTAAAGTTCTCTAGGACAACTTTCCTGACCTCTCATTTCCTCCACATTCATAGGGAATCAGACTCCAGTTGAGTCAGAACTACAAGCAGAACCTTAGATTTGCTGACTCCCTGCGGTGGTCCAAGAGACACTGCAGACAATCCTGAGGTTCCAATTCCCTCCTCACCCCGCTCCCAGCTACATTTATGAACTGGAGACTTCCAGATGGGTTGGCGCTTGTTCCCCAGTGGTATCTACACTTCTCTGCAGGTGGCAAACACATTCCAGTGTCAGTGCCAAGGTCTGCTCCTGTGGGGTTATGTGTAACCTTGGAGGTGCCTGTGTTGATCTCAGGCAGGAAAGAAAGAAAAAAAGAAAGAAAGGGAGTGGGAAAGGAGAGGCCCTGGTAGAAAGCAATGCTGGGAAGGCGCGGGGAGGCCTCCAGTTGAAAAGGTTTGAGAATGAGGCTGCGACTCCCAAGGCATCTCTGGTGGGGGAGGGCAGGAGGAGGCGTGTGAGAAAAGTGACACATCCTAAAGCACGCCCCAGGAGAGCTGGGGATCTAGGAAGGACTCAAAATGTATTTCTAATTACTTTTCATGCTCCCAGAAAAGGGGCTCCTTTTAAGTTCTGTCTTAAAAGCTTGTTATTGTACTGAGTTATAGTCCACATTTGAAAGCGCTGTTTATACGTTTTAACTTTTTGTGTAGGATGGGAGAATGGTAAAAGCTAGAAATGTACTTTTCTGGCAAAATCGGTAGAAAATCAGAACTTGGAAACTTCTTCGATGATGGTCTTCGCATTGTAGGGACTGATAAGGAGTCTCGGAGACACTGATTTGCCCTAAAATGGATAGATTCTTTAAAGGAGAGAAAGAAGCCCATGTTCAGTCCTTGTTTCTGTTTAATGTGTCTCTCAGGTAGCTGAGACTCTAAATGTGCAAGTGTGTTATGTGGACATGACTGCAGAGCGGACATCCAGTCAGCAGAGGGCACACTCGTCACTGTCAAACCCTCTTTCCAGATTTGGAGGTGACACAGGTAGGTAGGGTAGGCATAGTCGAATTGGAATGGAGCTCCAATAGAGATCTGAGGAATTAGAATAATTGTTACTCCTTGAAAGTTAACACAAAGAGAGCTAGAAGGGATCTGCTATGCTTTATACCCATGGGAATTCCCCAAAAGAAAAGTATATCAGGACTGGAAGAGAAGGCCTTTTAAAATCTTGATGTGACCAGTGTGTGGTTGAGATCAAAGCATTCACTGAATGAAGACCTGAGGTTTGCTGTCCATAGTGATACCTTGAAACACTTGGGCCTTCCCAAAACCAAGAAGCAGTTGGGAATCCTATAAAGAGCACTGGACATGACACTGAAAGCCCTTGGTTCTAGTAAATTCTTTGGCAAGTCACTTCCCCTCTCTGAGTTTAAGGATTGGAAATGGAGCTTCTAAGAGTTGGTGATTCTGAAAACAAAATAAAATGTGGAACCCAGTTAGAATTAGTCTTCATATTCTAGGATCTCAAACCATGGATTTTCTTCTTGTTGTTGTTGTTGTTGTTGTTGTTTTTTGTTTGTTTTTCAGTACTGGGGATTGAACTCAGAGGTTTTTACCACTGAGACACATCCCCAGCCCTTTTTATTTTGTATTTTGAGACAGGGTCTCACTACATTGTTTAGGGCGTCTCTAAGTTGCTGAGGCTGGCCTCAAACTTGCCATCCCTCGACATCCTCCTGCTTCAGCCTCCTGAGTTGCTGGGATTATAGATGTGTGCAACCATGCCTGGATAAACCATGGTTTTTTAAAAGGAATAACATACAGGAGGGATGAAGGTAGAAAATAATCCTGACTACTTTGTGATGCTAACTTTTTTGTGTTAGCCAGCCTGACAGCCATTCTGTGAACAATACTTAATCTTCTGTGGTCAAAATGATAGAAACCAAGATCCTCTCAGGCTAAACACTGGTAACAAATAAGTGGTAAGTAGAAATTATTAGAGGGCGGAGCCAGAAGACAGAGCATTCTTCATACTAGGGAGACTGAGGTCCTAACATGAAATCAGAACACTGATTAGTTAGTAGACCCTTAACATTTTCCTGGACTATGTCTGAAGACTTTTGCAAACCCTCAGATTTAAGAATGCTATTGTTATTTCCAGTTGACTCACTTGTGTTCCTCGGGTCTTTTTAACCTACGTTGAATTTTGGGGTTTCCTCTGATGATCTATTTTGCACTGATTTGAACACCTGAAGCAATTTCTTTTATCTTTTTTTTTTTTTTTTTTTGGAACTGAGGATTGAACCCAGGGGCATTCCACCACTGAGCCACATCCCCAGCCCTATTTTGTATTTTATTTAGAGACAGGGTCTCACTGCATTGCTTAGGGCCTCGCTAAGTTGCTGAGGCTGTCTTTGAACTCAGGATCCTCCTGCCTCAGCCTCCCAAGTGCTGGGATTACAGGTGTGAGCCACCGCGTCCGGCTGCAATTTCTTGAATTGAATTTTCTTGTTGCTGTCTAGACTTATTTACCCCAGAGTGAAACCACCACCAATTTTGTTCTTTCATTGGCATGAAACTTCTAACATTGACAATGAGAAAGCCACACCCAGCTGTGGCTGCTGTACTTGCTCACTGACTGAGTGGCTTAGAATGTGTCATGGATAATTGAAGTCATGAAACCCACGAAGGTCTAAGGTCTGCAGTGTTCGGGAACCTGCCTCTATCTCTCCCCCCCACTTCAATTCTTAGCTGCTATGGTCTGAATGTGTCCTCCAAAATTCACGTGTTGGAAACTGAACCCCTGTGTTACAGGTAGGAGGGGAATTTTGGGAAGGTGTTGAGGTTGTGAGGGCTTTGCCCTCAAGAAAAGGATTAATGCCACCATAAAAGGGCTCACTGGAGTGGGTTTATGCTCATCTGCTCTTCTGCCATGTGAGAACATGGTGTTTCTTTCTTCCAAAAGATTCAGGATTCCAGGTATCATCTTGGAAGCAGAGAAACCAGACTCTACCCTGCCTGCACCTTTTTCTTGGAGTTCCCTGACTCGAAAACTGTAAGAGAATAAATTTCTGCTCTTTGTAAATTACCTAGTCTTAGATATTGTGTCATAGCAGTACAGAATAGACCAAGACACCAGTGTTATGTGGACAAGCTGTGGGCTCAGACTATGAAGCTACAGACAGAATAGTCTGGCATTTGGCAAAATTAGGTGTTTGCAAGTAACTGTTGTCATTCCCCTTAGGCCTACAGTATCTGATGCCAAGATCACTAGCCATGTGTGACTATTGAGCACTTGAAACACTGTTAGTCTAAATTGAGGTGTGCTGTAATTGGAAAAAATGCACTCTGGATTTTAAATACTTGTACCAAAAAGGTATGGTTAATGTCTCAATAATTTTTATAGAGATTACATGTGGAAATGATAATTTTACTTACACTGAGTTAAGTACAATGAATCATTAAAATTAATTTCAGTTCGTTCTTTTTACTGTTTTTAATGGGCTCCCATAAAAATAAAAATGATGTATATAGTTCAGATTTGTTTCTCAAATTCTGTTTTTATCAGGCAGCACTGCCCTAGCCAGTTGATAAAGAGCTCCTGAACATGTACCTTTGCCCAGTGTGAGAACAGACCATGTTTCCTTGCCCTGTGTGTCTCCAGAATCAAGTGCAGTGCCTGACATAGTAGGGGCTCACTCTTAAACAAATGAATGAGTGTCCCCTCCAACACTCCAACACCAGGATGCATTGACTTTTGAAGAGACAGAATGAAATCTCCCCTGCTCCTGAGCAGGTCCAACCTGCCATTGCATGGTTGCAAGTAAATAGAGCTCAAGAAGTTGTGGGAGATCTGAGTTCAAGTTTCAGCTCAGCACATCACTCACTGTTGGTGTGACCTTGAGCCAACCTTTTCTGTTGGGCTTCCTTTCCTTCCTCTGTAGAGTAAGGAGGTTAGGCCAGGAAGGGACAGATAAAGTTTAAGAAAAGCTAACATCCCATTATTCAGAATCACCATCTTGCCTCTCTTAAGTTGTCTTTTGGCTCTCTCTTTAGTTTTCTTCTTTACCTTTGTGCATTATACTCTGCATTCTAGTTTTTATTTTTATTTTTCAGTGCTGGGATCAAACCTGGAGTCTTACCCATGCTAGGCAGGTGCTCTACCACTGACCTGCATCCCTAGCACTGTGCTCTTGATTATGTCTCTCCTTTCTGTTCCCTGAGCATGCTGGTACTGTATTTCCTCTGCTTTTGTATTGCTCTGCTTCTGCAGTTTCTGGGAACAGAAAACGAGGAGGAAAAATTCTTCCTAATCCTTGAAGTTACTACAGAGTAGGTTTAGGATGGAGTGGGACTCCCATCCACTTTTACTTTGAGCACTCTGGTAGTGGTAAGGGAAAGCCAGGTACAGTGGTGCACACTGTAATCCCAGCAGCTCAGGAGGCTGAGACAGGAGGATTGCAAGTTCAAAGCCAGCCTCAGCAACTTAGCAAGGCCCTAAGCAATTTAGTGAGACTCTGTCTCTAACTGAAATACAAAAGAGGTCTGGGGATGTATCCCTGGTACCAAAAAAAAAAAAAAAAAAAAAAAGAAGAAGAAGAAGGAGGAGGAGGCGGGGGAGGAGGAGAAGGAGAAGGAGAAATGGAAGTGGTAAACAACAGAGCTGGCAGACAAAAAGCCTAAAATTTGGGGGAGTGGGATGCTAGGGCAAGATTGCAGCCCAGACATGTCAAGGGGGTCATCACAACTTCAGCTTCCCTTGCTAACATTTGCTAACCTGATGGAACTTTTACAACTTCCTCTAAAGTGAGAGAGTTCTATAGTGCCAGTTTGAAGCATTTGCTCATCCAACTGTTAAACAGGAATGAAAAATCACTACATCATGGGTCATGAACCCAAATGCTTACTCAGGGGTCAGGTAGGGAACAGGGACCATGAGTGAGGTAACTGAGTGTAAGAAAAGAAGGAATGGAGGGAGCTGTACAAATCAGTGTTCACTCTAGCTAAAGGCATTCAAATTCTTCTTCCTTTTTGGAGGGGTGCTTCTTTTGTTTTCTGTTTTGCTGTGCCTACAAAATCAAAACACATTCTAGACTGCATTTAGACCATATCCCAGGGCCTCAAAGTGTGCCATCCTAGCTAACTCATCTGTGGTTTGGGTTCTGGCTAGATTCTTTGCAAATCCTAGATTTTCTTCCATGGTAATGGATGCCATACTAAGAAAAATACCTTTAGAACTAGTGGTCAATATTCAAAGTTTAAGTTCTAATCAACATATGTAGATCTTCCATTCCTAAAAACACTCATCCCACCCTCCTTAGGGGCTTCCATTCCTTTCATGGACTTCTCTAGCATTACTTAACATTTAAACTTCAATCCAAAGCAAAGAATCTTTATGATACTTGCATTCTTTGAAATATGATTATATATTTTCAGAAGATTTTTCCAAAAAATTAAAATACTACTGTTTATACACACATAAGCTGAGGCTTGTGGGAACTTGGCATTTTTTTCTAGCAGGTAGCATTACTCTGAATGTGTCCAGGCTGTTATGGAATTGGAAGGGTCTAAGAGGACATCTTGCCAAGCCACATCTATGTCTCTAACACATCCTTCTACATGCTGGAAGGGAAAGATGCCTAATGACCTAATTTTACTAAATCATTACTCCTCTTTCATCTGCATTATCACCTCCAGGAGACAATGAGCACCTTGAAGACATGTCCTGTGTCTTAGCAATCACTGTGCTCCCAGTACCCCATGCCAGGACTGCCACATGGTAGGCACTCAGTGTTTATTAAAGGGTACTGTCCTTCTGCATAGCTATGGAAGTGAACTGGCTCCTTCTTTCCTAAATAGCCAATTTTGGAAATTTATTTATTTATTTGGCAACATCCATTGCAAGTATGTTTACTGCTGTAAAAATTGGGAAAATATTTAGGTAGAATATTTTCCTTTGCAATCTTGTCAAACGATGACATTCATCCTCAGTGTGTTAGTCAGCTTTGCATCACTATGACCAAAACACCTGACAAGAACAACTTCAGGGAAGAAAAGTTTATTTGGGGCTCACAGTTTTAGAGGTGTCACTCCATGGTCAGCTGATTCCTTTGCTCTGGGCCCATGATAGGCAAAATATCATGGAATTAGGGCATGGCAGAGGACAGCTGCTTAACTCATGGCAGCCAGAAAGCAGAGAGAGAGAGAGAGAGAGAGAGAGAGAGAGAGAGAGAGCGAGCAAGGAGTCAGGGACAAAATTCCCAAGGGCATGCCCCCAGTGACCTACTTCCTCCAGCCATGCACCATGTGCCTACAGTTACTACCCAGTAATCCATTTAAATTATTAACCCATCAAATGGATTAATCTGCTAATAAGATTATAGTTCTCATAATCTAATCATTTCATCTCTAAATGTTGCTGCATTGCCTAGCATGATTTTTTTTTTTTTTTGCGGTGCTGAGGATTGAACCCAGGGCCTTCTGCTTGCGAGGCAAGCACTCTACCAACTGAGCTATATCCCCAGCCCCCTAGCATGAACTTTTATGAGGCAGCTCATACCTAAACTATAACATTCTACTCCTGCACCCAGCCCTCAAAAACTCATCTCATAACACAGAATATTTCCAGTTCATCTCTAAGAGTTCCCATAGTCTTACCAGTTCTAGCATTGTTCAAAAGTTCAAGTCCAAAGTCTTAGCTAAGACTCAAGGCAGACTCTTGGCTATGAGCCCCTGTAAAGATTGAAAGCAAGTTACATATATCTAATATACAATGGCACAGAGTAAACATACCATTTTAAAACACAGGAATAGGGGCAAAGAAAGCAGTAATGGCACCAAAACAAGACTGAAAGCCAGCTGGGAAAACAAGTTCTGTAGCTCCATGTCCAGCATCTGGAGCACATGATGGCAAGATGTGTACTCCAAAGAGCTTGGGCAGCCCTGCCCCTGTGGTCTTGCCTCATGGCCTCTGTCTGAGGCTGGATCTGTTGGCAGTCAGCAGTTTTCCTCAATAGATGTTTCACTTTATTGGCATCTCTTAATCCCTGGGGTCTCTTTTCCAGCTGCAGCTTCCTTCTCACAGTTTCATGCTTTGCCCACTCAGGGGTAGCAAACACGGATTCTGACCCTACTTTACTTTGGCTTCCTGGGCCTTCCTCTGAAATCTTGATGGAATCCTCCATGACCTCCTCCTCCAACATCCTGCTTTCCCACAGAACCAGTACTACATGGATGATGCCAGGGTCTGCCACCAGCTTGAGCAGTAGATGGGCCCCCTTGATCCATGGCCTCTCAGTGGCTTCTGAATGCCTGGGTGGCTGAGCACAGCAAAACCAGTGCTAGGGAAACAACTCCTAGACCTCCCATGAGAGCAGGGTGCATCCATGGTTTCTTTTCAAAGGAATTTTCACTTTTACACCCTTGAGACTGCCATGGGTGTTTCTTGCTGATTCCTGAGATGCTCTCAAGGCCTCTTTGTTGCTATCTCTTAGAAAAATACTTAGCTTCTCTTTAGTGGCAGTAATCTCTTCAGCAGCCACATCTTCCTTGGCCCCAATTTTACAAGTGCTTTTATTGAATTAACTGCAAGTTTTTCAAATCTTTCTCCTCTGCTTTCTCTCCTGATTTTTGCAATAAACCTGTCTAAAATCTGCCAGTAATATCCATGCCACTACCTAAATGCTGTGCTGCCTTGAAATATCTTCCACCAGATTAATTAGTCCATTGATTTTAAGTTTGACCTCATGCAAAGACTCAGGACATGGGCAAATTGTAGACAAGTTCTTTGCCAGAAGGCAATACAAAGGATCTCTAGGCCAAATCCCAAAAGAACCTTCATTTCACTCTGAAACCTCATGAGCACAAACTTCACTGTTTGCATTCCTGTTGGCATTCTGATCTTTGAATCAGAAACACCCATTAAGAATCCCCATTAAGCTCTGTTTATAATATTCTAAAGCTTCCCCAGCCTGCATCTCCAAGCTTTTTAAAACTCCTCCCAGAAACCAGTTTCAAAGGTTTCTGAACCATATGGTCAAGTTAGTCATAGTAAGAACTCCACTTCTCAGTACCAATTTCTGTGTTAGTCAGCCTTGCCTTGCTGTGACCAAACTATCTGACAAGAACAACTTAGAGAAGGAAAATTTTATTTGGGCTCACAGTTTCCGAGATTCAATCCAGGGTTGGCCAGGCATCCAGGCACAGCATCATGGAGGAGGGCATGGGGGAAGGAACCTGCTCAGCTCATGGCAACTGGGAAACAGAGAGAGACAGGGCAGAGACAGGGAAAAAAATATAATCCTCATAGGAATGCCCCCAGTGACTCACTTCCTTCAACTGTGCCCCACCTGCCTATAGTTACCACCCAGAAATTCATTTGAATTATTAATCCATCACATGGATTAATCCACAGATGATGTTACAGTTCATACAACCTAATCATTTCACCTGTAAACATTGCTACATTGCCTAACATGAGTTTTTTTTGGAGGTCACCTCATATCCAAACTAAGTATCTTTTATTGTGTGTCTGCTCTACACCAGACACTCTGCTAGGTGAAATGACACAGTCTTGCCTTCACAAAGCTCATAATGAAAAGTGGCAAAGGCTAGGCTTTGGTGCAACTCAGATATTACTTCCTGGAGAAAGTCCTTCCTCCAGGGTTTTGCATCCTCCTTATTCACCCCTCTTGTGCAACTTGTGCACCTTGACCCTATCCCATTCTACTGCATATTTTAGCTGTCTATTTGAAAATCTCCCAACCTGAACTCTGAGCCACTCACAAGCAGGGACTCAAACTTCATCATGGCTGCATCCCCAGGGCATAACACAGAAGTAGCACACAAAAAAACTATGCCAAATTAGTGGATAAAGAATTGACAATTCTGTATGCACATTAAAAATGACCAATAAGATTCAAAGATACTAGGGTCAGAATAATTTGTAGTTTCATTAGGTTAGGATAGAAAATAAAGCAAAAGGTTACTGGAGGACAAAAGAAAGAGCATCTTAGCTCTGGTGTGACATAAAGCCCATGCTAGAATCTGGTCTCACTGTATTCCTTTGAGCATTCCATTTTCAGATGACAAGGAATACAACAGCATTGCAGTTCAGTGGAAAACCACTAGATTTTTGAGAAATTTATTTGAAGCAGAAGTTTAAGAATATCCTGGGGGTATATTTCTCTCTCTTACTTTTATGTATATGTAAAATCTAAGTCTATATCTATATGTATATCCATCTTTCTATGTTTAGTTTTCTTTTGTTCTTAAGGCTTAAAAATGGTTTTAAGCCTGAAAAGAAATAATATGGGGAAACTAAACCATGTGAGATTAAAACATGGGAGTGATTATCTTCAAAACATGTACTATTTATTTCCTGTATTTAAATATGTTTGTTTTGTTTTGTTTTGTTTTGTTTTGTTTCGTTTTGGTTCTGGTTGGGAGCTTTAAAAATAAATGCACGGTTTTTTGAACTGAAGGTAATTATTAAGGAATGAAGCATTATTTTTCCAGTTGGATGGATATGAAGTATCAACTCCATTTAAGTTCCTATAGGGGTTGCAATGCTTTTTCCTATAACTTTTGTGGCTTCTTTCCCATCTTTTTTCCTGCCTATTGCACAATGGTATTTTCTAGAATAGAACTCTCCAACATTTCAAACACAAAAACCATCAGAGCCATTTCATGGAGCATCACTCAGAAAACGTTTGAAACATATCCTTTTTCCCCTAGAATTTCTGAAGGATTGTTTTAAAGTAAATGCTCCCTAGTCTTACAGTTTCTCATATCTCAGTTCTATCCTTGTTATTCATTTAATAAGCTTCCAAAACATTAGGATTTTGTTTGTGTGGTGCAAAGCATACCATGAAATACTTCCTGTTTTCTTTCCTGTATGTCTCTTTCTATGTTTTTCCAGAGTCTTTAACTTTGAGCTTAGGCAGATCACAGTCAGCATCTGTACTTCCTAAAATGCTCCAGTGTCTGTGGTATGCAGCTCTGGTGCTGGATAATCATGACACCCATGGTCCCCACCTGTTTCCCTGTGTGTCTCTTGCACTCAAGCATAGAGCCCCCACTGACTTGCAGTCAGAGCACTGTGTGAAAAAGTGAACCTTTTGAGTTAAGGTTTGGGGCCTTGGTGGGGAAGCTCCCTCTTCAGTGATCACAACTCACCTCATTAAGCATTCTTTTCTGCCCCATTTTCTCCTGAGAGGAGGCTGGGGGTCTGTCATGTTGGAGGGCTGCTGAGAATAGTATAGCTTCCGTCTGGACCTGCCCCGTGATTCTCCTAGACATCTCAACCCAGACATGTGTTTCTTCCCACTTGACTGAGTTCCTGTCATCTGAGTAATAAGTTGAAAGGAACTCAAGTCTGAAGTTTAGTGATTGGCTTGATCCCAGCGGGCAAGGTTGCTCCTCTTTATAAGCAATTGAGAGTGCGTCTGGCCATTCATCTACTTCTTTCTCTTTCCTTTTTCCTGTAACCGTCTTGGCTGTGAGAAATAGATATGTGCGATCATTTTTCATGTCTGACATAAACCAGGAAAGAAGTAAAAGGGTTATTTCGTTATTTCTAGGAGATTTGAGGGTGTGTATGTGTGTGTGTGTGTGTGTGTGTGTTGAGAGGCTGGGGGCAAGAAGGTGACAATATAAATTGATTTTCTGGCCTCATGTTTTCATTTAAATATTTAAGAGGAAACTTGTCAACTGAGGAACCGATTTCCTTAACAAGACTCCTAAAGTGCAAGAAGTAAAATCAAGAATCAATAAATAGATGGACTCTAACTAAAAAGCTTCTTCACAGCAAAGGAAACAATCAAGAGCATGAAGAGAGAGCCTACAGAATGGGAGAAAATCTTTGCCACCCGCACCTTAGATAGAGCATTAATCTCCAGGATATATAAAGAAGTCCAAAAACTTAACAACAAAAACCAAATAACCCAATCAATAAATGGGCAAAAGATCTGAACAGACACTTCTCAAAAGAAGAAATACGAATGGTCAACAAATATATGAAAAAATGTTCAACATCTCTAGCAATTAGAGAATTGAAAATTCAAACTACACTGAGATTTCACCTCACTCCAGTCAGAATGGCAATTATCAAGAATGCAAATAAGAATAAATCTTGGCAAGGATGTGGGGAAAAAGATTCATTCATACATTGTTGGTGAAACTGCAAATTAATATCACCACTCTGGAAAGTAGTATGGAGATTCCTCAGAAAACATGGAATGAACCCAGTATTTGACCCAGTTATCCCACTACTTGGTTTATATCCAAAAGATTTAAAGTCAGCCCACTACAGTGATGCAGCCACATCAATGTTTACAGCAGCACAATTTACAATAGCTAATCTATGTAGCTAACCTAGGTGCCCTTCAACAAATGAATAGATAAAGAAAATGTGGTATATACACACAATGATGTATTAGTCATAAAGAAGAATGACTTTATGACATTTGCTGGTAAAAGGATGGATCTGGAGACTATCATGCTAAGCGAAATAAGCCAGTCCCCAAAAAGCAAATGCTGGATGTTCTCTCTGATATGTAAAAACTAACCCACAATAAGGATGGGGGAGGGGATAGAATAGAAGCTTAGTGGATTAGACAAAGGGGAATGAAGGGAAGGGAGAGGGTGGGAATAGGAAAGATAATGAAATGAATCTAATATAATTTTCCTATGTACATATATGAATATACCAGAGTGCATCTCACCATAGTGTACATTCACCAGGCTGGGCTCCTAATTAGAATAAGATATATTGCATGTTTGTATAAATATGCCAAATAGACTATACTGTCATGTATAACTAAAAAAACAAATAAAATATAAAACTTGAAATATCAGAATTAAAAAGGAAACATCTGAAGAACTAGTCATTCAGTTGCCCAGTTTGTCTTCCCCCAGGAATTCGGCAGTCAAGGCAAGATCACCTACCATGTGCACAGCTCTGGGCCTGGTATAGGAAGGGGATTAAAGGACAAAATGTTCACCCTCAACTTATGGCCCATCCTATTTTGACTCTTTGAGATCCCAGAAGAGCTGTTCATACTTGTATCCTCTACTTCCTTCCTTCAAGCTATGTCTCCAGGAAGCAGATTCTGAGACAGAGCTAGAATGCTGGACATTTATTAATAAGTTCCTTAGGATTAACGTCTATGGAAGCAAGGTTGTACAGAGGTACATGTGCTGTGATGCAGGTCCAGGGGTTACTCAGTCAAATTCACAGGACTCTTCAAAGCTGCCCTAAATTAGACTGAGAGGGCTATACCTTTAGACTCCCAAATGAACTTGTCATTAAACATGTGTCACCCTGAAAAGAGGAGTACTATAGTTAGGATTCAAAATGTGCCTCCAAGAGCCCATGTGTCAAAAGGGCTTGACCCCAGACTGTGGTGCTATTGGAAGGTGGTAGAAACCTTTGAGGTCAGGCCTGGTGGGAAGCTTGGGGCATGCCCTCAAGAGGAATTATAGGACACTGATTTTTTATTCTCTCCCTTTGTTTCTCTGCTGTATGAGATGAGTTGCTTGCTCCACCATGAGCTCCCGGACACCAGGTGAGCATAGCACATTTTGGGACTAGGCCTCACCCTAGTCCCAAAGGCAATGGGACCAACTAACCATAGACTGCAACCTCCAAAACCAGGAGCCAAAATAAACCTATCCTCTTTTTAAGTTGATTATTTCAGGTAATTTTGTTATAGTAACAGAAAACTAACACAAGGAGTGACCTTGGGAGGGTGGCTTTTTGCAGTTGAAGTAATCTCTGAAAGGGGCCAACTTCTAAAGACTGTGTGTAGATAACACTTCCAGCAATGGAATAACAAACCTTTCATTGAAAGGAGATCTGGTTGGCTATTGCACCCCTAAGTTAGTTTTTCAGAACCAAATATATACCTCTTATAAAGATTACCAATGAATCTCCAATTAAAAAGTTTAACAATCTCATTTTGATCCTCTTCTTAAGTGAATTTTCTGAGACTTTGGTGCTGTTGATCAACTATTCTGCCTTCAAAATCTCCCTTGCTTCTGCTATAGCTCACTTTTACCTTTCTAACAGTACCTTCAAAGTCATCACTCTATCTTCCTCATTGAGCCATTCAATTAAAGGTACCATCCCCATCTCAGTTCCATCTTTTTTTTGTCCATATTCTCTTTCTCTCTGATTAATCTGTCTCATCTACTTCCAAATGCCAATGATCAGATGACTCCCACAACTATGTCTCTTTTTTGAGCTCCAGGTATATTTCTAACTGCCCAGTAGATGTCCACAGCATAAATGCCCTGCTGTGTCAAATTCAACTTAACTATATTAATCAACTTGGGCTTCCATAACAGAATACCTCAGCCTGAGTGGCTTAAACAACTGGAATTTATTTCTTCACAGTTCTGAATGAAAGCTAAAATTTCAAAATCAAAGTGATAACAGGGTTGCTGATCTGGTGAGGACTCTCTTCTTGGGCTGTGGATGGCCTCCTTAAATTTATGTCCTCATATGGTCATTTCTCTGTGGGCATGGAAAGATGGGGCAATCTTTGCTGTCTGTTTGTATTTTGGGGGGAGAGAGTGAAGTACTGGGGATAAAACCCATGGCCTCATACATGCTAGGCAAGCACTCTACTACTGAATATTTTTTCCTTCACATTTTTTATTGGTGCACTATAGTTGTACATAATCATGGGATTTTTTGTTACATATTTGTACATGCACAAAATATAATAATATAATTTGGCCAATATCCCTCCTCAGCACTTTACCTCTTCTTCCCTCCTCCCACTCGCTAGTCCCCTCCCTCTATTCTACTGACTACATCACCCCCCACCTTTCTTTTCCTTTTTCCTTTCTACCTTCCACATGTGAGAGAAAACAGATGACCCTTGACCTTCTGAGTTGGACTTATTTCTCTTAACATATTGGTCTCTAGTTCCATTCATTTACCAGAAAATGACATAATTTCATTCTCCTTTATGGTTGAGTAAAACTCCATTGTGTATATATAACACATTTTCTTAATCTGTTCATCTGTTGAAGGGCACCTAGGCTGGTTCCATAGTTTGTTGTGAATTGTGCTGCTATAAACATGGGTATGCAGCTATCTCTATGACCTGTTGACTTTAATTCTTTAGGATAAATAACAAGAAGTAGTATATCTGGGTCATATGTTATTTCCATACCAAGTCTTTTGAGGAACCTTCATACTGGTTTCCACAGTGGTTGTACTAATATACAATCCCACCAACAACCACTGAGTCTTACTGTTCTTACAAGGATACCAGTCTTATTGGATTAGGGTCTGTCCATTATGACTTCATTTAACTGTAATTACCCCTCTAAAGGCCCAATTTCCAAATACAGTCATATTGGGGGGTAGGACTTCAACATAGGAATTGGGGGGGCATGACTCAGGTCATAACATTCCCCCACTGGCCCCACAGATTTCATGTCCTTCTTGCGTGAAAAATAAACTCACATCATCCCAATAGTCCCCCAAATTTTAACCTATTCCAAGTCCAACATCTCATGTAAATATTATCTAAAGCAGGAATGAGTGAGATTTGAGGTATATTCATCATGAGGCCAAATTCCTCTCCATCTGTGAATCTGTGGAACCCTAAAATTTATGTGCTTCTGAACGACAATAATGGGGCAGGCATGGGATAGACATTCTTGTTCTCAAAGGGGGAAATTGGAAGAAAGAAAGAGGTGATGGGTCCCAACTAAGTCCAAAACCTACCAAGGCAGATTCCCTTTGATTTTAAGTCTTGAGAATAATCCTTGTTGGATGGATGCTCTGCCCTCCATACCCACTTGGGTGATAGCATCACTCCATGGCCCTAAACAGAGGCTCTAAACTTTCATACTGCATGCTAACCTCAACCACATGATTCTTTGACATGTCCCCTCCCAGATAGCTCTTTGCAGAGGCCCTGTCCTTCTGTTTCACTGAAACCCAGGAGGTGTACCCACCCCCTGAAACTGGGGAGGAAACTGTCTTGCCACCTGAGCCTGTGATGAGAGTGGCAGCCCTGGTGACCTTTGATTTCTTTGTGGAGATCATTTTGGCTTTTTCTTGAAGGATAAAACATACACTCAACTGAGTAGCTATATTGCCTTTTCCTGTAGAATCCCAGAAGCCCAAAGGCATTCACTTATTTCATCTCATCTATTATGTTTGGTCTAAATTGGTGTTGTCTGCTGGTACAATCTCACTGCTATTCCTGGTTTCAGGCTATCTTATTTTTTGCAATAGGAGTAGACTGAGGATTTTTCAAATCTACAAATTCCAATTCCTTTTTTCTTAACAATACTTCTTATTTTTATCTACCCCAAGCAGTAAGAAAAGGCCAGGCTGCAACTTCCACACTTTTTTAGAACTCTCTTCAGCTAAATATCCATTTTCATCCCTTGTAAACTCTGCCTTCCACAAACGCTAGAAGAGAATTCAGCCAGGTTTTTTTTTTTTTTTGTCATTTATAACAAGGATCTCTTTTCCCCTGGTTTCCAATAAATAGCATATTCCTCATTTGCATACACCAGAAGCACCTTCTACCAACAGTCCCTTCAAGACAATTTAGACACTTTCTTCTTTTCTTCCCTCCTTCCTTCCTTCCTTCCTTTGGTACTGGGTATTAAACCCAGGACCTTGCCTATGCTAGGCAAGCACTCTACCACTGGGCTCCATCCTCAGCTGCCTTTAGTATTTTTCTAGCATGTACATCAAACCTTTTCCAGCCTCTAACCATTACCCAGCTGTAAAGCCACTGCCACATTCTTAGGTATTTGTTACAGCGGCATCCTATTTTTAGGATCAATATTAATCTGCCAGGGCTGCTACAGCAGAATACCACAAGCTGGATGGATTAAACAACAGAAACGTATTTCTCACAGTCCTGGAAACAGGAAGTGTAAAATCAAAGAACCAGCACCATTAGCAATCTCCAAATTGTTGCAGATAGCTGTCTTCTTACTATGTCTTTGCATGGACTTTTCTCTGCGAAGAGAGAGGTTTCTGGAGTCTGTTCTTTTAAAGACAACAATCAGCAATCTTATCAGATTAATGACCCATCCTTGTGACTTCATTTATTCTCAATTACTCTCTAAGGGCCCTAATTCCAAATATGGTCACATTGATGGTGAGGGTTTCAACATATAAATATTGAGGGGACATAATTTAATCCATCACTCTATTCAAAAATAAACTTTTGGGGGAAGGAAAGATAACAGAATGAGACAAACATAAGTACCCTATGTACATGTATGATTACACAAATGGTATGACTCTACTTCATGTACAACCAGAGAAATGAAAGTTGTACCCAATTTGTGTACAATGAATCGAAATAAAAAAATAAATAAATAAACTTTTTTTTCTATCTCTCCTATCACTGTCCCTCAAATTTACCCTTCCTCCTTTCTTCCCATCTCAGAAAATTATGTCACCGAGTGGCTCAAACTGGAAACTGAAGAATTATTCTTGACTTACTCTTTGCCATCATCTTCTATATTCAACCTGTAGTATTTATCCTTTGCTATGTAGTATTTATCCCTTGCTCAAAACATAACATCTTAATCCAATAAACATTTATTATCTCAGTTTCTGTGGGTGAGGACTCCAAGAGCAGCTTAGCTGTGTGAGTCTTACTCTGAGCCTTTCATGAGGTTGCTATCAAAATTCTAACTGAGGATTTATTTAGTCATATGAAGGCGTGATTGAACCCACAGGATCAACATTCCAAATTGTTCGCTTGCATGACCACTAGTAGAGGGTCTTAGTTCTTCATCAGCCATTGGCAAGAAATTTTATTTCCAAACTAATGATTGGTGTTTTGTTTTTTGTTTGTTTTTTCGCGGTGCTGGGGGTTGAACCCATGGCCTTGTGCTTGCAAGGCAAGCACTCTACCAACTGTACTATATCCCCAGCCCCTTATTTCCAAACTATATGGTCCTCTACACAGTGCTGTCTGAGTGACTTCAGAACATAGCAGCTAGCTATTCCCATTGTGACTGATCCAAGACAGCAAGAATACCATGTGTCTTTTATGGCCTAGTCTCAGAAGTTATACATCAGCATTTCTCTTCAAGAGTGAATACAGAATGATTCTCAAGATTCTGGCTTGAGCCACTGGGTGGCGTAATTTTCTGAGATGGGAAGAGATGAGTTACTGAATCCACTCTCAAGGAGGAAAGAATGACTTTCCACCTCTGAAAGGTGGAGTATCAAATAATTTGTAGACATATTGTAGGGCTCATATTTATCCACACTTCCATCCATTTTTACACCAATACACTAGCCTCCTAAATTATCTCCTTACTTTTAATATTTGAAATCCAGATATCATCACATGAACTCAGTGGCTTCCTGGAACCTGAAGAATAAAGCCCACGTTCCTTAACATGACATTCAACGCTCTCCACCATTTTGTCAGAACCTTTCTAAAATTTAAAAATAAATTTCACTTAATTTTTAGGCTTACTAACTCCCTCTGGACAATTCATATATTTTTGAATATTTTACATATCCATTAAAGTAGAATGTATTTTGACATATTATTCATACATGGATTGTAACTTCTCATTCTTGTGGTTGGACATGATGTGGTTTCACTGGTCGTGTATTCATATGTGAACATAGGAAAGTCATGTCCAATTCATTCCACTGTCTTTCTCATTGCCATCCCATCTCCCTTCCCTTCAATCTCCTTTGTCTAATCCAGTGACAATTCATGTATTTTTACATCTCTGATCATGGCTTTAATTATCCATTTGATCTGTCTGCCTAGAATTTTCATGTTAAATTGTTTCAAATTATTCATTTTCCCTGTCTCTGCACCCTTTGCCATGTGACTCTGCAATTCCACTAGAGCCAAATATGCTTCTCCACCCTTCAACTTTGGGCTCAGCTATGTGACTATCTTTGACTAATAGCATGTCAGCAGCTGTGATAGAAGTAGGGGATTGAAAGTGCTTAAATAGTTGGACTTATTCTTTGGCACTTCTACCGTGGCCACGAAGACAGCTTTGTTTGGGCAGAGGTTCTTCCATGACACAAGAATTTCTGCTAGAACATGATACAAGTTGGCTAGATTACACACATACATGTGCACGTGCATGCACACACACCTTTTAAAATTGGAGCTAAGTCCAGAAAGCCTGGCTTAGGTCAGTGAATCCCTAGACAACTTGTAGTTGTAGAAATGAGAATAAATGATCACTGTTTAAAATTATTTCTTTCGAGCATGGTTTCTTACATAGCATGATTATTGCAATACAATAGCTCAGTTCAGTAATTTGCTCTTCTTTTCCACCTTCTTTGCTTGCCAAAATTCCTCTCATCCTTCAAACTTTAGATCAGTCTGAAGCCTTCCCCAGTCTTTACAGTGAAAATTAACTGCTCCATTCTCTGAAATCTCATTTATTTTTGTTTTATTACTCAAGAAATTTGTTTTTTTGCTTTGGAAATTTCCTAATGGATTTGTAACCTTGTAAAAAGAAAGGGTTAGATTTTATCTTTACATGATCCTCTGAGCCTTGGATACATAGTAGGCAACCCATGTGTGTTCAGTGATCAGGCGAATGCATGAAAAGAGTAGGCAATTGATAACTAGAATGGGGAATGCAATTCATAAAGTTTTCATACAGTGGAACTGATTACTCCAGAGTTAGTAAAGTATTCATTGTCTGGTAGCTTCCTAATGAAAGTTTTCTTTAACTCATAAGTCCATGGCTCCAAGCAATAGATACTCATCCAATCTAGCTTGAATGTAGACAAGTTTATTGAAAATAAATGACAAACCAGATGCAGCGGCTCATATCCATAATTCCAGCTACTCAGAAGGCAGAGGCAGGAGGACTGCAAGTTCAAGGCCAGCTTCAGCAACTTAGTGAGACTCTGCCTCAAAATAGAAATAAAAGGGCTTGGGATTACGAATACCCCTGGGTTCAAACCTGAGTGCTAAAAAAGAGGAAAAAAGAAAATTTTAAAAAGAAAAGGAGAGAAATGAAAAAGATTGTCATATAACCCACAAGCAGGAAACAAGTAAGGAAACAAGTAAGCTAATCTTCATAGGGGCTGGAAAGCCATCAGGAATTGACACTACATGGGGTCACATAGTCTATCTCCAAGGCACCTCTGATCTACTCTCTCAGACAGAACTGCTTTCTCAGTCCACTCAATACTTGGACATTAGGCAACATGATATCCTCACAGGGCTATTTTCCATAACTAAATGGCACAGTTTCTTGAGACCTGAGTTCCTATTCCCCAGGAACAGGATTGAGTTGGTCTGCTTGAGTTAGGTACATTCAATCAGCTTAGGGCAGGATGGGTGCATTTGCTTGGGCAGCTTAGGCACATCTTTTCACCAGGGACTCTAAGTGGGAAGCAGTTCATTACATCAAAGATTCAGGAACATGTCTTAGAGGAGGGGAATTAATAACTTTTTGTTTTAGTGGCATACTTGGTAACCTAAAACACAAGATAATAAGAACTTGCATAGCCTGTACAAGGAGAATATCATTAGCTTGTGACTATCAATTTTACATGGATTTCACAATAGGCTGGCCTTTGGAAAGAGTTTATTTAGCACAGTTCTCAGAATATAAGTACTCAATAAATTTTAAATATTGTTACTAGTCAATGCTGGGGAAAGGCTGCATGACTGAATATTTAGATCTGTAAACCCCTAGTAGTGGTAAATCTCCCTATGGAATCTTTAAACTCTAAGAACTCAGAATGGGACAGAAGGCTGAAAGGAAATATCAGCCTTTTATAGCTCCTTGTAAAGCGACTGCCTTGCAGTTTTTGTTTAAACAGCTAATCTTATTTATCAACTATTTGGAAGAAAGAACATTTTCAAATGCCACTGTTTTGAACATTGATTTAGAAATCCAATGATCAAGTATGTTAAAGAAGTTGTATACTATGCATGTTACTTTTCTCTTTTTTTTTTTTTTTTTTTTTTGTACCAGGAATTGAACATAGGGGCACTTAACCTCTCAGCCACATCCTCAGCCCCTTTTATTTTTTATTTTGAGATAGAGTCTCAGTAAGTTGCTTAGGGCCTTGCTAAGTTGTTGAGACTGGCTTTGAACTTGCAATCCTCCTGTCTCAGCCTCCCAAACTGCTGGGATCACAGGCATGCACCACCGCACCAGGTCTACATATTGCTTGTTAAGAGACACTGGAGGCAAAGTACTTTTTACTGAAGTGATCACACTGGCTCGTCCCTCTCAGCTGGCCATGGGAATCAGAGGGATGGAATGGAGCTGCTCAGGGGTCATGCTGTTGAGCCATGAGGATGCTAGACAGAAGAGAAAGTGTTAGAGATGAGAGCCTTGAGGTCATTACCTGACACAGACAACATAGGGCGGGGAAGCGCAGTAATTTAAAAAGTGAGAGCTTTTAGAGCACTCCAAAGGAATAAAGGAGCCTTTGCCATTGCAGCCAGAGGCTCTGGGCCTAGAAAAAGACCTTGAATGTGTGACAGACATCATTGCCCTGTGTACATGTATGAATGCACGGATGGTGTGACTCTACTTTGTGTACAACCAGAGAAACAATTGCTGTACTCCATTTGTGTTCAATGAATCAAAATTAAATAAAAAAAAGAAAGAAAAAGACCTTGAGTTGGGCTGCCATTCTAAGCTGTAACCTCATTAAAGCAGCCTGGGGACTTTCATGTTTACCAGTATATTCTGAGGGCCTAGCACAATATCTACAGACAGCACTGGTTCAAGACTTTACCTGAGAGAGCTAGCATTTATTCATTGATTCATTTGTTCATTCATTCTCTTAATCATTAATTTGCTCAATCACTAGTCTCTTCATTCAGGAATTCAAACCTGAAATGTTTTCTCAACCTTAACACTAGTGATATTTTGAGGCAGATAATTCTTTATTGTGGGAGACTGTCATGTGAATTATAGAAATTTTGAGGAATCCCTGCCCTCTACCCACTAGATGCTAGTAGCACCCCATCCCAGTTGTGACAACAGAAAATGTCTCCAGATATTGCCAAATGCCTCCTGAGGGACAAAACTATCCCTGGTTGAGAACCCCTTCTACCATAATCCAGCAGTTGGGTTTTCCCCAAGAGTGGTGGTTTCAATATGAAATAATATTTTTCATGGGTAGAGGGAGCTGAGAAAATTAATTCAGACTTACACTGCACATGTACCATGTGAGGAAGGATTGATAAGAGAGGACTTATATAACATAGATATTCAAATTCTTTTACTCATTTTCTCCTCCAAAATAATTTTGAAAAAATAAGCATTCTTCACACATATTTTAATTTTTTTGGCTTTAAATATTTTTCTCCATAAGTTTAAGGATTTTCAAAGGATGTTATTTTGTTAGGTTGTAAATATCATCTGTTAAAATGAAACTGTTCCAGCCAGGCATTGTGGCATATGCCTATAATCCCAGCAACTAAGGAGGCTGAGGAAGGAGGACTGTAAGGTCAAGGCCAGCCTCAGCAACTTAGCAAGGCCCTAAGCAACTTAGTGAGACCCTGTCTCAAAATACAAAATTGAAAAAAGAAGTTGGGGATGTATCTCAGTGGTATGGTGTCCCTGGGCTTGATCTCCAGTACCACAAAAAGTAAATAAAGAAAACTATTCCTGTTCTCTCTTCCTTGATGCATGTCTACAGAGGTGGCAGCCATCTATATTAGGTATCATAGCTGTCCTTAGACCACTCGTGAAGGCAAAATCATCAAAAAGAGGACCAAGTAGTTCACCCAGCACCAGTCAGACTGATATGTCAAAATTAAGCATAACTGGTAGAAACCCAGAAATATTGACAGATTCAAGGGCCAGATTATGGGAACAACAAGAAAATAGCACATACTGCCAGTGACTTCTGGAATTGCTGCTGATGTGCAACAGATCTTACTGTGCTTCTTCTTTGCTCAGTATTTCTTCCAAGGACAGCGAAGCCATTGTGGAAAGAGCAGCCCAACTGCCATCAGAGTCACGGATCCTAATGCCAGTGAAGAAATGAATAGACAGCTCATGTGCACATTTTTGTGTGCTTAAATGAAACCATAAAAACTGTGAACTAAACAAGATAAAACTGTTCCATATCCATAGAAATTCAAAAATACATATATGAGCTCTTCTTTTTTTCTTTCTGATTTTTTTTTTTTTTTTTTTGGGGGACTGGGGATTGACCTCAGGGGCACTCGGCCACTGAGCCACATCCCCAGCCCTGTTTTGTATTTTATTTAGAAACAGGGTCTCACTTAGTTGTTTAGGGCCTCGCTAAGTTGCTGAGGCTGGCTTTGAACTCGTGATCCTCCTGACTCAGCCTCCCAAGCCACTGGGATTACAGGCATGCACTACCATGCCTAACTATGAGCTCTTCTTTAACAGACAGAAATATTACTCTATTCCTTTATCTCCTTAAATTCACATCCCATTTTTCTCCCATGAAATTTTTCTTTACAGTATTTTATGATTGAAATTCACGTTGATCACCTATGATACTACCCAGCAACAAAATATGTACAGAAATCAGATTTTTTTAATGAAAGGAGGAAGGGAAGGAGAGAGGAGAATCAGTGGGATTAAGTTATAGTGAGAGATTGCTAGTGTTTACTAACGTAATATTTCTTTTACAGTTGAAGAAACAACCAAGGCAGAGAAGCTAAGAAACTTGTCCATGTCACACAGTTAGAAATTAGTTCTACAAGTTGAGAGTGGAAGGTGGCTACAAGAGGCAGAGGAGATTGGAGGGGAGAGGCTGGCCCATGGGTTCGGAGTTACAGTGAGATAGGAGCAAGAAGTTCTGCTATCCTATGTGATATGTGATTGACCATAGATAACAATTACATACCACATATTTCAAAAAACTGGCAGAAAAGATTTTCAAAGTTTTCACGATAAAGAAAAGATGAATGTTTGAGGAGATACATGTTTAATCCAATTTAAATATTATACTATATTATATATATGCTATATACTAAATTATGTACATATATATATCTTGAGACATCATGTTGCCTCATTAATATGTGTAATTTTATGGTTTTATGTCTCTCTTAAAACAAATTTAAAGAAAATTAAATAAGATTGTGGGTGCCAACATTTCTTCCAGATTGATTAATTATTAAAATTCTTAGGGGTAAGCAATTGATGAAAACAACATGAACATATTACCAATTTGGATAAATATGTTACCCTTAAAAGTCTGAGTTTTGTTGGGAAAACATGCCAATGAAATTGATGAGGCTCAATTACCTCAGGTACCCAAGGTCACTATTGCTTACTTCTGGGATGAGATAGGATTTGTCATCGATTTTATTTCTGTTATCCATTCTTATAGATCTAAGTACAAAGAAGTCTGATTCAAATAAATATTTTGAACTGGAAGGAGGAGTAGAGTTTGTTAGAGCTGTGTTGTCTACTTTTTAAAAATCCTTTCATGTTACACGCTCCCCAAATCACATAATTATTAGGGTGGAGAAATATATTCTTCTTTTTTTATTTTTATTTTTTTGGTCCTGGGGATTGAACCCAGGGGCACTCCACCACTGAGCCACCTCCCCAGCCCTATTTTGTATTTTATTTAGAGACAGGGTCTCACTGAG